>JAIUCT010000011.1:6520067-6573104 GCA_021307375.1 Tetraneura akinire | reverse complement strand
TTTTTTTTTTATTAGAGATAATATAAGATCCGCCAATAGTAGTAGCAAGACATGTCGTCGTAGTCGTCGGTAAACACAATTGTAGATTGTGTTGAGCAAGCAACCAGCTAACTAGTCTATCAAGGCGATGTATGAATTACTGTTCATACATAGTAAGTAACCCATATTGAACCTCTACTATAAATAACAGTTTTTTATTTACAGATATAACAAATACAGTTATAACATGTAATTTGATTACATCATGGTCAGTGCCGCAACTAGACATTTGGGGGCCTAGGTGCAAGTCAAATTTTGGGGCCCCTTATAATCATACAAATTAAAATCCAAATATATTTATGCATAAATAAATAAAAATATAAATTAGTAACATAATTTTTATTTTTATATTGTAAACTATTAATTATTATTTTACAAAACAATTTCACTTAAAATTAAAATTTTATATATACTTACAGTAGAATAAGTATTATATTATATATGATATATCCATATATACTAAATTATTTTAGATTATTTTATAAATTATTTTAGAAAATTTTTTTTCTTGCTTTTGAAGAAGCAAAATCATCAATAATTTTTTCAATATTTAACTCATTAGTTCTTTGTTTTTCAATATTTAAAATTGCAATATTTGATAATCTCTCTTGACTAGTCGAATTCCTTAAATAATTTTTAACCGTATAGGTACTATTTAACTTATTCTATGAAATTATAATTATTGTATAATATATTAATATGGGTATATATAGGTATAATATGATGATTATTATGAGTATATTTATGACTAATATTATCTTTTAATTTTAAAAATAATAATACTAAAATACAATATTGCTTTATTTTAATAAACTGTAATAATTATTGTACTGATACAAAAGTTTTTAGGTTTTTAGTTATAATTTACTTAAAATAAATAATCATTAATCATATTAAATATAATATTATATAGTATTAATTTTTAATTGGACGCGAATAATTTGGGGGCCCTTATAATTTTATGTGGCCCTTTTGGGGGTGCCATGCACCCCCAGCACTCCCGCTAGGTGCGGCGCTGATCATGGTATATCTATGGAATACAAAATATAGGACTTTGAATATTTCGTAAAATTCTCGTCTTTATGTATATAATGTTTGATAAAATTAGCAATTTTTGGCTTTTAGGTCTGAAAATTTTACTGAAGTATATATACATATTATTTATTATCATATGAAAATATTAGAAAAATTTTTAGACTCAGTTTTGTTTATAGGCGTTTAAAGTTGAAATTTCAGTCAAATCAATATTTATAATATTTATATGTATTCTTCTTATTACATTTAAATATTTAACAGTAATGTTAAATAAAATTGACAAAATTTTTTTAAAAATTTTAAAAATTTTATTGAAATTTAATTACATTATATACATTATAACTTTGTGAGTTAATAACCAGATTTCAAAGTGTATTATTTTAAGAAACTTATTTATAATTTTATTTAGTTACGTAATATTATATATTAACGTTTTTCTGTAATAATAATTTTATATATTATAAATTATAATAATTAAAAATGATTTGTTATAATTCAAATATGGTTATATTTAATTTATACTGAAATAAAAATGGCATACATTTATAATATTATTTATTATAATGTACAATTTATTTATTTATTTTTTTTTAAATTAATTTATTATACTCTACAGACTTGATTAATTATATTATACATAATTTAAACTACGAGAATTTTATATAATATGATCATTATAATATTTATAATTTATATTTTAATATCGTATTAATTATAATTTTTATATAATTAGACATACTTTGCTGGAATAATGAATATCATTATATTATTAATAATAATATCTAATATGATTTCATTTATTAAAAAAAAATTGAGTTTGGATATTATTTATTTATTCAATTTCATTTAGCCTGTAACTATATATCTACTGAATTTTTGTGTTCTATTCAAATTAATTTTTTTTATTATATTATATATTATTATTGTATATTTAATTAATTAATGCGCATTGTTAACACTGTCATAGTTTTATTATAATTTATAAAATTGATTTACCTTATTTATTGGCTATATGTATTTTATGTTAAAAGATTATTTTATTTTAAAAACAAATGTACCTTTTTTTCTTTTATTAGAGAATTTCAGAAACAACAATATTCCCGGGGGCGAAAACAAAAAACAAAAATTAATAAAGTCAAATAACCAGCTGATATTATGTGTTTGGTGGTATCTACAGGGAATGTTGAACTCTAAGCACGAATTATATTTATCAAACGCATAAATAATAGTTTATTGATAATATTCTTTGATTAATGAAATATAATCACAACGGAAAGTACAATAATACCCATGAGATTTATGTTTTTATTTACAGATCACGGTATAACAATGATATATTATATATTATATTTTGTGGGTAGGTATAACACATTGTTTACAGAAACAATATTAAAACACCACAGATTTCTCTTATTTAATAATATTAATAAATTTTTTTTTTATTATTTATTCAATTTAAAATGTTCAAAAAACATTATTGTGAAATAATAAATTTCGTGTTATATCTTTTATAATATTGTTCGTTTTTAAGATTAAACACACAGCTAGTATTAACTATAAATAAATCCTCGTTTGACATAAATATAGTATCAATCATCGAGTAAATTGCTATAGGCTACTAAACAATTTATAATATATAGACAGAATAAGCGTCTCGTGTTGATATACTCGTAATATTTTGACGATGTTAAATTATATTTTTTCAAAAAAAAAACAACATTAATTTAATTCTAAGTTTATTAATTGATACCTATGAAAATAAATATTATTTTACATTTTTTTATTTTGTTGAATTTGAAACATTTTATATTTAACCTCTTTATGAAAGTATTATCCGCGCGCAATACACGTGTGATTATATGTGTATTATTATTATATGTGTGGAACTGTGGATATTTGTCGTATTTGATATATTTAAATAAATAATAATAAGAATACGATGGTTGAAAGTTGGCTGTATCGGAATTATCTTAACACGGTATTCGTTTTGTCGGTGCGATGAAACCGTAATAATTTATCGTTTAACGAGGATTTGATAAAAGAAATAAAATTACACCGATGCTCGACTCGAAGACGGTGGAAACGGCAATATAATTGCACGCCCGTCACACTGGATATTATAAATAGGTATTTTTGCGGATTTTAACGACGAGATCGTTATATGGACGAAGAGCGGATACCTTCGCAATATATACGTTGAATAATAACGCAACTTTTCGGGTCGTTTTGGAAACGATCGGAAAACTTAACGGCAGAAACGTTTTGAAATCTGTCACGCGTTGCGTCTCGGGGGTGTTCGCTTTTTGTGCTTCTTGTCGTCGGACGACTAAACTTCGGAGCGCGTGAAAAATTATTATTTTCCTACGTCGCGTCTCTCAGGGGCAAATAATATATATATAACGCGTGTGCGTCTTATGACACGGAAATAATATTTATTTATTTTTTCCGTATCGCTTCAACCCTCGTCGACTGTTTACGGGCCACGGTTATAGCTGGTATTATTACCACTCGTCGATCCGAATTCGATTATGTATCGGCGACTGTCCAATAATTGAGCCGAGAACGAATCTCGTATTATTATTACCTATACATAGGTAGGTACAATATCGTCCGTTCAATTGTCCAAACTAATAGTTACACGCCATTACCACGCGGTTTCGGTTATATAGGTATATAATATAGATTATAATTGTTGGACCACGGTTACCTACATCATGGCGGTTACGCTGCGGGAATGTTATAAATAGATGACGAACAAAACGGTATTTTGAAATTTACAAATACATTATACTCAATACGACAATACGTCATACCTTTGGCGCGTTAACTAAACTTCTTTTACGACGATATTATAATATATTATAACGCATATCCGTTCGCGTCTTTTTACCGCGCCAACAACGATATCGTTGCGAAACGGCGTCACGTACGTCCGTTTCATTTGATAGTTTGTGCGCACGTTATACTAACGCACGACACTACGTATATCCGCGTGCCGACTGATAATATTATATTATCATGTTGGTTGCCCTCACGGGTGCAATAAGAGTACACACGTTCTTCGGCCGATAATCGACTCGTGTATAAAATAATACATATAGAACGGCGTTGTTAACTGTTACGATTATTATATCGACTATGTTCACTATTAGGTTTAAGAGTTTGGCGAAAACTGCAGTCTATGCGTCCATCACGTAACACGGATCTCCATTCTCTTGTTCCAAACTAGGTTGGTTTTGAAACGTATAAATAAAAAAAAAAAAACAAGTTTTTCTGAGTCGAAAAGTTTCTAGAAAAAGCAAAAAAAAAAAAAAAAAAAAAAAATGATTTATCGATGACAATTTATTTCAACTGTTTATTCGTGTAAATATAACATAATTATAAAATTATTTGTCACGTTTGATTTTTGCATACACAATATACGGGGTTACCCTACGTTAAGTTTTACTCACAATCTGTATACTATATATGATATTATAATAATATACTAATTCGTCATATATTATTATTATATTCAATTAACATAACATAAGTAACCACTTACATATGAATGCCATCCAAAAAGTCTAGTTAATAAATATATTATGAAGTTCGGTTATTTAATCGAAATTATTTGCAACTTCCCATTGGTGTTAAATATAATATAATAATATTGAAAATTGCATAACACAAAATACATTTACTTGATACGAGTTGTGTAACCTTATATATAGTACATATGGTAATACACAATGAATTTAAGGTAAAAACAAAACGAGGGCAAAGTATTTAAGACGGGTCGGTTGTTTATTTTAGATTTGCGAAAACTTATTATTTGTACGTAAAAAGTTTTATTTTAACAACTGCAGAGTATAACAAATAAGAACTTTTTTTGTACGTTCATAAGTTTGTTTAAACATTTTCGGTCGAATATATTATCGTGTTGGGTATTTCATGAAATGTGGTTGAATATGGGTGGGTAAGTCGTTGCTCCCTTACTCATATGGTAATGTTTGAAATGCGAATCTGTCAAACGGTATACGCCGGAAAGTAATGACAATGGCGTTGACTGACCAAAAGTTTTTATACATTCTTTTTTTTGTATTCTTTACTATTCGTTTGTTGAAAACCAGTTTTCCCAGCGGAATTGTCGCATCAAAAATAGAGATAGATAGCGACGGGAAAAAAGAGACGGAGGTGGAAAAAGAAGTAGAAGAAGTATGCAAAAAAAAAATATAGAAAAAATAAGAATAAAAGGATAAAGAAAACCATTTTCCCCGCGTAACGTGTCCACGGAGCGAAGGATTTGGTTTCTCCTTCATTTGTTTTTCTCGTCCTCCGGAGAATTTGCATTCCGTCACCTGACTGCGTCCCTTAGGAAACGCATAAGGTCAATTTGTGGATTTTCCGACGGTTTTTGTGTGGGAACAGTGGAGCGCGCGCTATATGGTCATTTCCTCACCGTTGTTTCATATGAATACATGAATATATTTAACGGACATTTGTCCCAAGGACGTTTTTCCGTTGACAAATTTCCCAGTAAGGGGACGGATTTCTCTCACACGCCGTTCACGTTATACGCGGACAACCTTGTTTTCTTTACACTTTATCCCCGTACGGAAAATGCGCACTACAGCATCTGTATTTGATTATGGTTATTTTAAAATGAAATTTATTTTGGCCCCCGAAGGCCTAAAGGCTATAGATGTGTGTGTGTGTGTGTGGCGTAAGTCCTGTGCGAAATGGGGTTTTGTTCGTAGAAATCATTTTTATCATAATCATCCGAAAGACCAGTATTTTTTCTATCTCTTTTATGCAATATTTATTTTGTATCGTATAATATTATCGTTGTGCCGTCATATTAAAATTCGGTCCAAACACGCAAACGTGTATATAAATAAAGCCATGTTATACCAGCTGTATTGTATTATGTGAACTGACAAATTATAATAATTATTTGTATAATATATTATTATGGTAGTTATATATATATAAAAAAAAAAAAAAAAATAGTAGAATTTAGTAAAAAAAATAACTTCCGACTCGATTTTAAACAATTACAAAAATAATAATTTACTTATAAATATTATAATTTACGTTAAAAAAAGTGTTATATATTAATAATTAAAATAGACTTATTTATATTAATTATAAACCTTTTTATTTTTCCAGGTTTAAATCGACGACCCGGAGGGAACTGCGTTACTTCCTCCAAAAATTATATACCTACAAATAGGTATTATACCTATGCGTTGTGTACATACATATAGTTTAATCGTATCGTTTCGACTTGATATAGATAATATGTAGATTAATGCGACAAGGTGGAAAATGTGTCATAAAAACTTCTTTTTTTTTTTTTTTTTTTTTTTAAATTGCTGTCGGCCCTTCACACTTTATAGGGATAACCTCCCCATCAACTTAATATATTTTTCAGTACCAGTTTTATGGCCGTAAACCCATTGAAAATGCTAAACAATTTCGGTCGATTTATATACTGTATAGTACACTATATAGTACCGGTACAATAAAATGTCTGGTATATTACACTATTAAAATCATCTTATGAAATATGTATCATTTATTTCACAAGAGGGTTTTGTTTATGTATTTTAAACAGTTTCGTTCGGCACGGTATATTATATAAGTGCACTACACGCGTATCGTGTTATATCTCTACTCGTGTAATTAAATCATATTATATGGCATTATAATATTATATAATAATTAAAGGTTGATGAAATTAACATTACCTGTAATCTAATTTTATTCTTAACCCGCGTCAATATTTTTAAAGTTGTTTTCTAAAATTTGTAATTTTATAACAAAGCTGAAAGTACCCAAATAAACGATTAAAGGGTAAATATTAACACATGCTAAATGTAGCGCTATTTATTTGATTTCACCACTATTTGGCAAATTAATCGTAAATAATATTTTATTTTCAGAATTCATAGCGAGTTAAAATTTAAATAATACCTATTAAAAAATTTGTTTGCTGCTAGAAGACCGCTTTTTTATTCTATTCAAATTAGATCCGATTTTTTGTTTATCGAATTAATTGTAAATCATATATTATTATATAGTAAATTTGTTTTTATTTCCTATTTTATCGTTTTCTACAGAATATACGAATTTTATTTGTTATATTATACTGTCAAGTTTTATACTTGTTATATGGAAATTATGACAATAATGAATGGTTGTCAAAATGACTGAAACTTACAACAGTAATATAAAATAAACATTCATTCAAACGGTAGAACAGAACTAATATAATACTACTAAGAATTATATATTTGTATTTATACAGGATTATATTATAATTTAATATGATGTAATAACGTGTATTAGTTGACGTGACGGGATTATATATATTATGTAATAATCTTACAAATAATAATAGTAAAGAAATTATTATATTTTATTTTAAAATAAAAAATATATAATTTAATAAAATAGACTAAAATCAGTGTACGATAATAATATTATATAGGTCAATAGTTCAATACACGCTTTCCTTGTAATATAACGTTAAATAAAACGTTTGAATATTAAAAATATTATTACTAGATACTTTTTCATGAAGTCAACTGTCAACATTATGTAATTACTGCTGTTCCTACATAATATTATTTTTTATAATATTAATACTTATTTTTATACTCGTAATTTACATTGAAAAAAAAAACAAATTATTTCATTATCATATGTAATAATATATTATTATTTATAATTATTAGTCATCAGAGTATATTGTTTCTCATTGTCATTAGATTTATGTACGTTTTGAATAATGATTTGTTGAAGGTTACGAATACGTATATTATAATTACAAAATAAAAAAAAAAAATTGATATTATTTATAGTTTCAAGCGAGGCGATATATTGAAACTATAAATCGCTATTTTGCGAAAAATATAATAATTTTTAATTATTTTACAATAAAATTGTAAGTATATTGTTATATACCACTATACCAGGGGTGGTTCAATGAGGTTCGCGAGCCGCATGCGTCTCTTAAATCAATTACGTGCGGTGAATTATACACGATTGCTGGCCTGATCAACAAAAGTATACGTGAAATCCTGATAAAAACATATTATTTTATACCCGAAATACCTGACAAAATATCTATACTGTTAAGAGTAAAATGTATGTAATGAAAAAAAAAAAAAAAAAAAGAAAAAATTAATTCTTACTAGTTACTATTTCGATAAAAATCGAATGCGATACGAACGATTTTGAGTTGCTTTTTTTCCCAAAACATAATATAATATATACGAGTATTCAGTGCGAACGATAAGTTATGAGTGCGTACTGAGAAGAGAAGAAAACAAAAACAAAATGGTAATAAAAAAAAAAAAGGAAAAGAAATATCACGGTCGCGATTTTCCTGGCGCTAAAACTGCGACCGCCGCCGCCGCCGCCGCCATCGAGCGGACGCGTCAATTAAACGGTCGCCCGGGCGGATTGTAATGGATTCCGGTGTGCGAGGATCAGCGGAGCGTTAAAGTTGATTCATCGGGAATGCAATTCGAACGAAATGTCATTTGCATTTTAATTGGATGTATCAAATTACATTATTACCGGGTGTTTCGAAGGGCGGGCGAACCTGCTTGAACTTCTCCTTATATAATAATAATAATAATAATAATAATAATAATAATATAAGCACTCGTTTCGTCCACCCCGCCCGCGGACGACACTTTCACCGTCAGTTCCGCATCGTGCACCGCCATAGTATCCCGAAAACCTCTGCCGAATTGCGACGTCGTCGCTACCGCCACGAAATCGAATTTAATTCGTTTAACAACCTGCAACTCCCTCGATAAAACCACATAATATTATATATACCTATATATATATATATAATATATAATTTTGTTGAACAAGCGCAAACCACGTCCACTTAACAGTGTACATTGTATACATTTTATATACGCACTGAAATGGTATTTTCTTAGTTTCTTCGGGGAGCTACAGTGCACCATTTTAGTATATTTTGTCGTGAAATTTCGAAAATCGATTACCCGACTAAAATATACCACTATAAAATATTATATTTTATATGCGTATATCATTAAAATAGTTTCTAAAATTTACCAATTTAGAGTAATTTTTTATTTCTGAAATTTCCCGGACAAATTCCACTCTTAAGTCAAATATTAGTCTACGATTACGTAACTATAAGCGGTATACCTACCGATAAATGACGATACATATAATATTATAATATAGAGTTTAAAAAAACCAACTTTGATATATGTTTAAATAATGTAAAATTTCTTATTTTATCCCATGGGAATTATTTGAAATAAAATATTTTAAAAATAAATTTATTTATTTGATTATAATTAACAAAATATAGTATAAATATTAATAAACTATTGAATAAAGAGATTGTTCTTACATTTTTCTGAAACTAAATTGAGATAAAAAAATTAGTTAATGTTAAAACTTTAATTTACCTACTTGAAAAAATAAATAAAAGTTTATGTTTGATATTATTACACTTGTGTAACTTGCTAAAACAAATATTTAAAATATTTAGCGAATTAATTACGTTAGATTTTATTATATTAATGATGTCATTAAAAAGCAAATAGATCTTCACCATTGCATATAAATTACTCGTATTTTTTTTTTTTAAGTAATTCAATTTCATAATTTTTTATGTTTTTTTTTTTATTTCTTTGATTTTATTATATTTTTAACTTTAAGTGCAAAAACAAACCCAATATTATTAAGATAAACCCACTTAAAGAGGTATCAGTTATTAGTTTGATAAAAAATTAAATTATTTCTATAATCGATATGTGTAAATACTACACTAAATTTTACAAACTATTTTGGACATTTGGAAATAATGAATATATACTAATTATTTTTATGAATTGTAATGCAATAAATTTACAATGGATGATCATTATGAAAATATTTTATTTTTAAATCGAATTAAGTGTAATAAGTTGTTGTAATATGATACTCGATAATTCAATGTGAATTATATATTGTCCAATTTCCAAAGCACATTCAATATGAATTTATGACTCTTCGAAAATTAATAATCCTCCAGAATAATTTATAGATGTTTAATTTTATATTTTATGTGCAAAATTTTAAATTAAAAATATTAGATACCTATTCCATATCAGTAACGTTGAAAACGATATAAACCGTTAATAAACATTTTAGTACCGAAAGGTGATTGTATAATATATTAATTATTAACTGCTATTTTATTACTTTTCTAGTATTGTATAATATTATCGTTATTGGAATTTGGAAATAATATCGAATACCAATAATTCATTATTAAAACGTTACTATAACTATGCTATGTATAAATTATTCGACGAGGAACAACAATACTATTATAGTATAATCATTTAAAATATATAATATATATTTTTAAATTCATGAAAATACAGAGTAAAAACAAACGAATACGTACAAATTCCGACGCTCATATACGCCGCGCACATAATTTATGGTCATATCCACCACACATTTCTTTAATACAGTTCAACCTTTCAAATTTTTCCCCTACATCGTCAACAACCCCGTAGTTCTCTTTCACCTTAATGCACATCACGGAAACGTTGTGCGTGGTATCCAAGATTTATGATCTCTTACGACTCTTGTCTAAGCAGTTTATCTTTAACTTAACCCTGTACCATTGTCTAACGGTCCATAGCTGAGAATATAATATAAACTTGCTTGCTTGCGTGACTCGTTCGGTCACTCTCGATATAATATTAATAATTGTATGTACCTATTTACGATTTCGGTTTTCCGCGAGTTTCATTTATTAATTTCCCCCCTTCAAATTCGGATAACGGACCTTTTTTTTGTTTTATTTGTAACTGTTTTTGATCGATTAAAATCGTATTATTATATTATATACGTATTATGAACGACGTTTACAATATAACATATTTGTTATTGCTTATTTAAGATAAAATATAGATCGAGGCGCATAATAAATACAATAACATTAATAATTATTATTGTACACGAAAGTATTTAGACTGTTGTATTGCCACTTTTCGGGCTGTATAGTCAAAGAATCATTGTTCCCAAGAGCCCCGCGAACTTTTTCTGAATGATTGGCAATTTCCCAAAGCGTGAAGTTTTATCTCGAGTCTGAAAAATACAGAAGAAACATTATATTACATATATTACCAAAAAACACCAAAAATTGACGTCTTAAATAGCGAATTCTTAGTATTGTTACTAGTTAGTAATGAATGAAGAATCTGAACCTCTTCTTGACGTAAGTCATACGTATAATATTTTATACACAAAGTTACGAAAATCCTTAATATTGTTATGTAAATACATTCTCGTATTTATGATATATAGGTACTTACATTTTACATTGTGACAAGAGATTTTTAAATATTATTTTTTCTACAACTGAAACTAAAATTAAAATAAAATATCATACATTAACAAAAAATATTATTAGGTTTTCACTTTTTCCAATATTATACATTTTCCGAAAATAATGTTAAATCTTCGTATTTATAACACAGTTCTGTAATTTTATAAATATTCATGATCATTTGGTTCATCTAATTTAACTTACCTAATTTTAGCTAATCAAGTATGCCTCTAATATAATTATGCATGCCATTTATTATTATATACGAGGTTAGGTTAGCCTAACCTAACCTCGTAATATGTGAAAGTATTCGTTTTGTATAGAATATAATAATAATACGAGTATATTATATACGTATTATCAATGTGACGAGTCTACGTTCAATATTAAGATGCTAATTGTTAATAGATTTGTTAATAAATAATTAAATAATTGCATTATTGTTGAAATACATATTATAATAATTTATATCTCATAAACATATATTTTCCAATTATTTTAAAGTAAAATATTATAATATATTATGTTATACAGTTAATATATTTTAATAAAAACTTAATAGACATCGCTTTTATTATAGGTAGAATGAATTGGAACATATTATCAAGTTAGATGTTTCCAAATTATATTTACGTATAATATTATAATAGTGCCTTACAAGTTACAACATAAGTAACTTTTAACGAGTTTTTTTTATGTTTTATTATTTATTATTATTATTATTTTACCACAAATGATAATTAGTATATTGTATATGGCGTATCTAAATTTATAATTTATATTTATAAAATTATATATTTTAGGTAACTTTAGTGATGTACGTTTTTATCTAAAAAATATGGACAGAATATTAAAATTTATGAAAAAAAATATGGATAGTTATTATACCATTATCGTTAGTCCAATTTTCATCAAAACGAAACGTAGGTAAGATAATAATATTTGATTTTAAAATTAATCTAACCGAAAACAAATATAAAATATGGATTGAAAAATAAAATAAAATAAAATGTATAATTGAAATCAATATCATATATTATGGTATGGTATTATGGCCATATATTGTGGTTTGGTTTCTTTAAAAGACTTTATTTACATTATTTATGTCGGATAATTATGGGAGCCTATTTCGCAAGTTATACAAAAAACACATTCATCGTTTTAAATTATTTCATCATGAATTGCTGTGAAGTTTTGACACTGCCACCAAAGTATTCGTAGCCATCGTGATCTCTGGTACAAACACACGTAAATTAAAATGTATAATTCTATAAAGTATGCTGACATATCAAACTCCTCAGAAATCACATCTAAAAGATGGCGATTCAGTGTTTCGTTGACATGTCTGAGAGGAGAAGCTACAAAGTTTTACCTCTTTTCCCCATACCGTAGATTAAGCGTCTTCAGAAGGAAAAGGATCGTCTGAAACTGAAACAATCCGTTTTAATCTAATGAACAACTTCCGTTTTCCCTACCTTCAACGCGTCAACGTTTTGTGACGAGAAGTTCAATGAAATACGTCTTCGGGGACCCTCCGCGGTCTCGTTACCTTATTTTTGACACTTGCTGACTTAACAGCTGCTGTCGAGTGCCATTTACACCCCTTTTAGTGAATACTCACGCTTGAAGAACTAGAAATTTCCCAATTAAATAGAAAAAACATTAAGACGTGTTTTAGTATAAATTTTACAAATTTATAAGCTAATGAATACAACACAAATTAATTTCATTAATATGTAATCTAAGCTGTTTATATTCAATAGGTATCATATATATTGTAAAAACTCTACACTTAGAAATGATTTATATGAATATAAAATTAATTGTATACATTTAACAATTTGTATTGCTATAAATATATACTATAAACATGTACCTGTGTATTTATATAATATTATAAAATTTTAAGTAAATATTTTAAGGTCATAATATAACGTAGGTGAATATTATTATGATAATATAATTAATTTATGGATAATTACTAAATCAAATACATTTATTATGTATATCTTCTTAGCGCACGGCCTTCAAAAAAATAAATAAGAACAAAGCACTTTTTACGATAGATTTTTGCCTTTATTATTTTAAAGTGTGAATCAGAAAAATTCTCATAAAATTATTATAATATTATTATGTTTATATCTATATTTCACAGAGTAATAGGTACGTAAGCACGTAAGAAAAACAAAAGAAAAAATAACATAATAATATATTATAAATGTATAATGTATGAAATTTGAGTATATATACGTAATATATAAAATTATAAAATATAATTAATATTGGACATTAAAATACTTGTCTTCATTATTTTCCAAATAATATATATTATGTGTAAATCGTTTAAAGTAGATTTAAATTCGAACCTTTCTCACTAATTTATTGTTTCTAATTATCAGTTGTAGTGTTTACAACAGTAATATAATGCGGTAATCTGCTGTATTTATTATTTTTTAAATAGTTTTTTATTATTTTTTTTTATTCTAATTTTGTGATTGTATTTGGACTACTTATATACCAATATATTTCTTTTGTATTATTTTCTAAACAACGCGCATTAAAAATAACTTCAATTGCTCACAAGGGTGTTTCACTATTAACTATATACACATGGTACTCAGTGGGGTGTCATATCGTATTCAAGTAGCGGATGATTGCCTGCGTCCTGCAGTACACTTAACGACGATATATCCTGATGAAGGCATAAAATTATATTATGAATGAAATTATTTTAACACTTATATAATTGTATCTATTTTCCAGTCATTGATTTTTTGAATAATTGCTTAATAAAATTAATAATGAAGGCAGTAAAATGTTTTCAATTTTCTAATATCTAATATCTAATATCTATAGTCATTTATGCGTAAAAAATATTATTAATATATATACTTCCAAAATTTTTATTTCAATGACAATATAATTCTTATAAAACATAAATATAATAAAAATTAAAACCAAAATATATGAAGTATAATATTTAATTAATTAAAAAATAAAATAAGATTAATGTATAAACAATGAATTGAAATAGTTAAAATGTATTTAAGTTTGAGAGGATAGTGTTGTATTTTGAATATATTTTAATATATATAATATATTATATTAATTATTAAAAAAACAAAAAATTAAATTAAATATTAGATTTTGAGTGAAGAGAAAAAAATTTATTGGTCTTACAATGAAGTGTGTGTTTTTTATGTGTAGAGATACATCGAAATAATGGTCTGTTTTTTACGAATAGGATATGTTTCCGGTAAAAAAGTGGATGTAGGTGGTATTTTATTTAGGTTATTTTTCAAATTTCTCCAAAATGAACCTATGCGAATAAATAAACGATGAAAAAAGGGCATTTTTCACGAAAACTGAAATTCGACGAATTCGATTTTAATATTTCACGATAACTCAGGCAATTTTAAACTAAAAGACTTAATAATTTTATTGGGTGTTCACATAGGAATTAAATATATGTGATAAAATTTTGGAACTGTTACGTTAAAAATATAGAACTTTGAATATTTCGTAAAATTCTCGTTTCTATGTATATAATGTATGATAAAATTGGCCGTTTTGAGTTTAAAGGTATAAACATTTTACTGAAGCATACCAACATATTATTTAACGAGGTAGTAAAATATTAGAAAAATCCCAAGTATTTCTTTTTTTTTATATAGATGTTTAAATTTAAATATTTATTTAATTTATTATTTAATCGAAAATTTAAGGATCCAAACGAGTATTCTTCATATTATTTCTCAATACTTTTATATAAAAATGTCAAAAAATTTGAAAATTTTTTGAAAATTTTCTTTGAAGATACTGATATATATCTTTACATATTTTCAAAATATTCGAAAAATCTCATATCTCAATTTATTTTATACGTGTTTAAGTTGAAATTATAGTAAAATCGATATTTATGGTATATATTTGCGGATAATTATTATTATTTATCAATATTTTACAATAATATTATATGAAATTCACAAGAAGTTTTGAAATACTCGTATTTTAAAAATTTTATTAAAGCATACTAACATATTAGTGAATGAAACATATTTTGAATGAAATGAATGATAAATAATTACATTCGAAAAACCATTCTGAGTGAAGTACTGTCGGAATTGGTTATTTAAGTGACTCGTTTATGGATTTTATGGTCATTAATATAAACTGATATATGTAAAAAAATTTTATAATTGAAATATCTACTTATATTTTAAAATAAAGTTTATCTTTATAAATGACAGAATTTTTATTAATTTTTATGAAATTATAATTATGTAAAATATAAAGTAATGTGTATCATACTCTATATGTTTTTAATTATATAAGAGGGGGTAGGCGTATGGATACCATCAAGGTTTCCCCGAAAAAACATTTGCACGTGTCGAAAAATATATGTTTTGTGTAAATTGAAAGGTCAACGTAGGAAGGTCGGGTTTTTATTATAATAATGCGATTGTAATTAATATATTATTAGTTACCTATATCATTATATTATAATATCAATAACAATTAAACGGACGATGACGTGATTACTGTTTATATTCTATGAAAATAATATTAGGTAATTTTTAATTTTAAACCCGTACAACATAGAGAGGGACAAAACATAAAATGATCATTATATAATATAGCAGCGATCAGAAACATTTCAGTCGACAAAACGTATGGAATGGATTCGTCGATTTAGTAATTTTTTTTTTTCTACCAAAAACAACACCAGTGATCACAGATATTTCGCATGTTGTGTGGATATAATTTGGCTCTGTGATAAAACATAATAATATAAAATAATATACAATAAAATTCAATTAATAAATACGCAAAATGTTCGAGTTTTTAACGATTTTCTGGACGTGGCCGGGCGTCGTGGTTTTCGTGTTACTGACTGTCGCATATCGTTTTTCCACGTCCACGTTTGGCTATTGGCGCGACAGGAACGTGCTATACGTACGGCCGCTGGTCCCACTGTTCGGCAACCTGTTGTCGATGGCGATCGGCATGGAACACCAGATGCAGTTTTACGGCAGATTGTACAACAGGTTCCGCAACTGCAAGTTCGGAGGTTTGTTTCAGATGCGCACGCCGTACTTGATGGTCTGCGACCCGGAACTTATCAATCGGATATTAATCAGTGACTTCACCGCTTTCACCGACCACGGGATGTACACGTCCAGCCCGTCTGAGGACCCGCTGGCCAACGGGTTATTCAACATGAATGGCGTTCAGTGGCGGACTATGCGACAAAAGCTCAGCCCCGCGTTCACGACCGGCAAACTGCGGCACATGCATGGCCAGATCAAAGAGTGCAGCGAGCGGTTGATGCGGAACGTGGCCGACGGTATGGCGTCTTCCGCCAACGCCGACGCCGCGGGCCAAACGATTGAGATCCGTGACGTGCTGGGCAAGTATTCTACCGACGTGATCGGTACATGCGCGTTTGGACTGCACTTGGATGCCATCAACGACGAAAAATCCGCGTTCCGCAAACACGGAAAATCCGTTTTCAGGCCGTCGTTGCGCGTCCTTCTCAGGGATCTGACGTGGATGGTGTCGCCGACGCTACGTCGCATACTCCGCATCAGAGACTTTCCTCCGGACGCCGTGGAGTTCTTCGAGGACGCTTTCACGAGTACCATGCAACAACGGCAGGCCGACGGACTGATCCGAAACGATCTGATGCAATCGCTGATACAGGCCCGAACGGACCTTATTGTCAACAAAACTAAATCTTCGGGTAAATCACAGAAAATGCATTTATGTAGACAATAAAGTTTACAATTTGGATAAGTTCTCAAACTGTTCATATAGGTAATAATATGTTTTTGAAAAATTGTATGACTCGCCATAAAGAACGATATTTTCTCTATAATAATATGATTACGACATAAAGCTTTAAATTTATTATATGTAGGTATACGGATTATGTTAAGTCAACATTTTAAGAACGTTTGATGGAGACGATCGATTTCACTTAGTAGGCATATGGCGTGTTTTAATATATATAAATTTTTTTATTTATTTAAAATAATTTACAATCTATTAATTAAAATTAATATACTGTTTTTCAACATTTTAAAATCTGAAGTTTAATCATATTATTGTTGTAATAAAGTCAAATTTCAAAATGAATATATCATGAAATGTAAGTGCGAGAGATTTGTTTTTAAACGATAAATAATATATATATATATATATATATATATATATATGATTTTCCATATTATAATTTTAATACAAAATCCGTAATCGGCTTTTGAAAAGTAATAGTTAAATTCATTTTAAATATTATAAATTTATAATATATTAATATATTTTAATCTGTAACGACAAACCTATTTGACAACGAGGAAAAAATTATTAAGTAACTAATGTAAAATGTTATATTAAATAACTTGCAAATATCAGTACCGAAGCCAAAAATTTCTTAAACATTATTTTTCAAATTTAGTTGAATTTCAAGAAACGGATATTACTGCAAATGCATTCTTATTTTTTGCTGCTGGTTTTGAGACAGTTTCTACGGCCATGAGTTATTGTTTATATGAACTCGCGTTAAAAAAACACATTCAAGATCGAGTACGACAAGAAATGAATCTAATTAAATCCAAACATAATGGGGAAATTAACAATGATTTTCTAATGGATTTAAATTATTTGGAAATGGTATTAGCCGGTTAGTATAATATTAGTATTTTTATAATATTTCTATATAGGTTGACTATCATAAAACGAAAATATCGATAATTTATACTAAATAAAATTAATTCATCCGCATAATTAACAAATATAGGTATGTAAAAAAAAGAGCTGATACTCCTGCCGCATTGGATACAGGTGTGCAAATCATAGTGTTTAATTTTAATTAGAATTTAAATGCAATGATGAACCATTGCATTCGAAAAAACGAATCTGAGCAAAGTTCAGTCAGATTATAATGTAGATATTTTTTAAAATAATGACATTTTTTATTAAATATTTAAAACGCAAAATTTTATCGCACACATAGTACATAAATGAACACTACATAATTTTTATATAATTAAATTTTCAAAATTTTTAAAAATTATTTGTCAATTTTATTTAACATTATTGTAAAATATTGTAATATAATAAGAAAAATCCACATAAATAATTTAAATAAAGATTTTACTGAAATTTCAACTTAAAACGGCTATAAAAAAAAAATTAAGAATAGAGATTTTTCTAATGTTTTGATATGGAGTTAAATTATATATATATAAACTTAAGTAAAATTTTCAGACCTTAATATCATAAATTACAAATTTTATCAAACATTATATTATACATAAATACGAGAATTTTACGAAATATTCAACGTCCTATATTTTGTAGAAAAATTAATGTAACGGTTCCAAAATTTTACCACATATATATAATCGCTATGTAAAATTCCAAAAAAATTTTAAATCTCTAACTTAAAAATTACCCAAGTTATCGTGAAATATTGAAATTAAATTCGTCGAAAATTCTGTTTTCGTGAAAAATGCCGTTTTTTCGTCGTTTTTTCTACCGCTTAGGGTCAATTTTGAGATATTCGAAATAATAATAATATATCATGTAGTAAGTATTTTATAATTATAATATTCTACTTGTTTTAAAAATATAATATGTTATTTAATTGAATATTTTCGAATATTATTCGTTATAAATGTTATAATATTAACGTTTAAAAATATTATTATTTTCCTAATTTTGAAAAAATTATGTAATTTTTAATGAATATTAAGTATCAGAATATATCGCAAAAGAAATATAACAATATACACAAATTAAATATTTGAATAATTTAACAATTCTAATAGAAATTAATGAAAATAACTTAACTATCTATACCCATTTGTTAGACTGTTTATTATTCTAAAAAAAAAAAATTATATGATATTTACGTTATTACCGTAAGATTGTAGTATCTTGCAAATTTGTAATTAAAATTGTAAAACAGATATTTATAGAATTGAACATTTTTCTTAATTAATTAGCCTAAGAGACGGTATAATTCATATAAAAAATATAGATATTAGATACTCGTATTACTTATACTAGTTATACTTATTACTTACATAAAAAATTATAAACTGTCAATTATAATTATTAATTATATTATATAGTTACAACTTACAGATTCTAATGATATTTATCTATATATTTACTTTTTATAATTATGATAATGATATTGAAATACTATTATATCATACTGTTCATCAATCATATTGTTAATATATCATATTATAATTGTTGTATAATATCTAAAATAAAAATATTTATATGTCCTATTTAAAATAACTTTTTACAAAAAAAATTTTTGTAGCAGTTTAATTGTAATTGAATAAAATTATAAATTATAAATTAAATTATACAAAAAAAGTATAATAGTAACGGATAATATAAAATTACTTTGATTGCCTATATAATATTGCGTTTCCATATTATAGTTTCAATGCAATTTTAAATTGGTACAAAATTTAAAATTATCTACGTTACCTATTACATATTAATTATTATAACATTAAAAACAATGTTTTAAATATTTAAAATTATAATAATATTTTATACATAACTTATAGTTATAAAATTCAATATATTTTCATATAATGGCTACAATTTTTAAAGATTAATTAAAAATTGAATATTACAAGAAAGGACGATTCCAAAATTTAAAGAGAGAACTTTTAATCAGGTTTCTAGACAATTATAATAAATATATACCTAATATAAATGTCGATTTTTTTTTTTTTTTATTTAGAAAAAAATACATCTAAAATCTATACAATTTTTGTACAATAATTAGATTTGATAAAAAAAAGGTTAGAATATAAATTGACGGCGAATATTAAGATAGGGAAGTTATCCATTGATAACACCCAGCAAAAATGTCGAATAAAAATGTATCCTATAATATTAATTTAATTCATAATATTGACGAGTTAATTATTAAAATGGTCACACAATTAATAATAATAGTGTAATTTTATAAAATAATACTATATAGTATATATAATATAATTAAGGTGACGTGTAGAATATCCGTAGTAAATGAAATTCAATTAAAAATGTTCATTCATTAAGTTTGTTAAATTTAATATTATTGCACTACATAAATGACACGCATGATTTGATGGAAATAAAAATATTTGTTTTTAATTTCAAATTAATTATTAAAATGTTCATTTTTTTGCTAAAATATCAATATTATTTGTGCGAAAAATATGATAACATAATATTGTAATAATAACGCTTTTAGAAACACTGAGGAAGTACCCACCATTATTGACAATATTCAGAGAAGCCACACAAGATTATCGAGTACCAGACGACACGTTGGTAATCGAAAAAGGCACAAAACTACTGATTCCGGTATACGCTATTCAACACGATTATAGATATTATCCAGATCCGGAAATGTTCGATCCCGAGCGTTTCACTCAAGAAGAAAAAGCTAAAAGACCAAACGGTACTTATATGCCATTCGGAGACGGACCTCGCATTTGCATAGGTAACAAATAAATATTTTCATAACGTGTATATAATATTATAATAATTATTAAACATCAATAACATAATAACTAATAATATAATATTAATGTGTTATCCATGGTACATATTATACGTAGGTATATAATGTTATATATTATTATTCTTTTAGGGAAACGATTCGCTGAAATGGAAATGAAATTGGCTTTAACCGAACTTTTGACTAGATACGAGGTAGAACCTTGTGAGAAAACCGACATTCCGATGAGATATAGTAAAAATTCGTTAATTATTTTACCAGAAAATGGTATTTGGTTGAAATTTAAACAAATATCGTAATCTACTATAATTATTCTACAACGTAATTAATTAAAATTTCTGTTCATAACGTACACAACGCCTTGGTATTGTTAAGTATAAAATAAAACGACATGATTTTTTTTAAAACTGACTTGTAACAAAATATAAAATTTTAAAAATCACACTTTAACCTAACCTGAATAGGTACCTACACAAACGTTATATTTGACATAATTTTATATTGAAATAGGCAGTTTAAATTTTAATTAGTGTTATAAATAATAACATTTTTATCATTGTACACATTCATTACTATAATCTATAACAACTAATAAAGTACCTAATAACATTAAGTCTAGTGAATTGAATTTTGATATTACCAATTTATGAGTATAATAATTATTGTTAAATAATCAAACAAATTATAACTTTAAGGTTATAAGTTTATTTCGTTTTTGCAACTATTCTAAAAAAATTGTCGAAAATAGATTTTTCTTTTTTTATTAGGTATTCAATGAAAATTTAATATATCATTAACACTTAATTCTTTCAAATTTTGAATTGACAATCGAACAGTTCTTGAATGTATAAATTAATTCTTTAAAATGCAAAACTACTTATATAATAATATATATAGTTGGAGCGTAGAGAAAACTAAATATTAAATATATTTGATTAGCATATAAATTTTAGTGAATTATTTAATTAATCGTGTTTCAGTGTATATTTTTTTATTATTTATATTGTTGTAAATTGTAACACTTTCCGTATACATATAAATAAAGAACGTCAATTACGCTAATGGCATAACATGTATAAATAATATTATATTTAATTATTATAGTGCAATATTAAAATGAAACAATTATTATGATATTACGATTATGAATATTTTTAAAATTTTAATTACTTTTTAATACATTTTACATAAATGATAATATTATGATAATGATATTATAAAACAATAAGTCAATAAGTAAGGTACTTAATTATATTTAAGTAATAAGTATAATATAAAATTACGTATAAGTCGTATTATTTATAAATATTATTATAGAGACTATACTGATATAACAGTGCATTTTTTAAGCTAGTAAACTGGGCGACATACAATTTATTAAAGAAGTGTTTTTATTTTATGTATAAAGAAACGACGTACAAATACTCGTACTCCAGACCAAAAAACGTATAAAAATCGTTCTTTCGTAAAAAATTTTTTTTAAAAAATTGTATATAATTTATAGAATAAGCAAGTAATCATAATATACAAATATTAGATTTTATAATTTAATATAATACATTATGAGATTATGACTTTTTATAACTTTTACCTAGCTACCAAGTACCAAGACCAACGAGCATTAAGATTTATTTTTAATAATTATTATGAGGGTGTGAACATTAGATTATAACCTACTATAATTGACTATCTATTTTGAGAAAACTCTTTTTGTCGCCCAGTAAAAGTTTCTTAAAAATGCACTGTGGTATAATATTACAAAAATGTTATTTCGTATGGTTTTTTTTCTAAAGATACACAAACCAGCACTATTATTTAGATATTAAAATTGTGAGAATAAAAATTAGATGTTCATTTTCGAGAAATATCTCGATTTATTGTGAAATACCTAGATTTATCAAGAATTACATACCTATCAAATATTTGAGCCAAACTACTTTTATACACTTGTATATTAACGATAGTTATATTAAATTAATTGTAATATCCATACAACATCAACATGTGAAAATTATTATACATTAATATTATATATATATTATATATATATATATTATATAGCCAAAACTATGTACTCGTAACTCGTATGTAATAACAATAGATGGAAGGAGTGTGAGGCGGAAACTATCTACATACAAATATCTGATCGTAAATGCTATATTAATACTAATGAGGTAATCGGTAAGAACACGCATAAAACTTATTTCACTATTTAAACCGAATATTATATTTAATGTATATTATATATTATACAGTCGTTATTATATTATGCTTATTATAAAAAATAAACATTTAACTAATAATTATTATCATAGAGTGAGAATCGGAATAGATTAAAAACCGCGGTGTCTTGTAATAATATATTGTGATAATTAAATAATTGTGGAGGGGGAAATTACTAGGTATAAGAATTGATAACGAAATATAAATTAATGATAAGGAAATTATTATTCCATAGTGATAAATAATCATAGGTTAAAGGCGGATTCACACCTCAGCGTTTAGCGTTTAGCGTGTATAATCAGAAAGTATTCAGCGTTTTTCAATTCCAAAATTTTGGTTATCATCACGTTATCATAAATTACATAAATGTTTTAGTAAACGCACTAAACGCTCATTGTTATCTTTAAAAGTTGAAATAATTCAACTTTTAAATTCATAGCCAGCGTTTAATAATCAAGTTGTATTTTTATCACGGTTATCTATGGTAGATCTACGAGTATATGTAGATAACCGTGATTTTTATCAATATTTGTTTTTTCTTGTCTCTGATTGGTTATTAACGCTTAAACGCTAAACGCTGAAGTGTGAATTCGCCTTAAGTAGTTGTTATTATAAAAAAAAAAAATTATAACAATAAATGGCGACCTTGAAGACGGTTGCGTGATGCGGTGGTGAGAGTATTGAGATTGCGGGCAGATGTAAATTGCGCCCAAAAATTAGAAAAAGTTGTAAATTGCGCCCAGTATATTTTAGGGTTAAATTTTTGTGTAGTAAATTGCACCCAGCATATTTTCAGGTAAAATTTATGTATAGTAAATTGCGCCAAATAATATTACCAATAATAATATAAATGATACATATTTTAGTATACGTCTTTTTCTAAGTATAAAATTAAATAATAAATTACCACAAAATACAATAAAATATAAAATAATTTTTTTTTTAAATTTGAATTTTAAATAACACATATTTTAGTAGGTATATGTGATATGTCTTTTTTTATAATTTTCGAAAATAATAATTTCATTATTTTTTTGGCTTTTACTTTTTCTAATATTGTCCATGGCGATGTCGTGCGAACAACTGATTTGTACGAATCGTAAATTCGTACCTATCATATTAATAAAAATCTAATAACTACAATATTGATTATAATCGTTTAAACGATATACGTTCGGTTTTTACGTCAATAGGTATAATGTGCAAAATCGGAAATAATGATTAAAAGGTCATTTAGATACTATGGGCGCAATTTACTATGCACAAAATAGGTATATAGCAAAAAGTTCCGGGTGTAATTTACTATATTTATTTTACTACTTGCTCACCGTGGGCGCAATTTACAATCGCCCGAGATTGCGTTGAGTAGCGGGGTTGCTCCTTCCCTGCTCCTTCTAAAAGTACCTGAAATACACAGAAATCCCTATGATCCAGAACCGGCCTACTATTGCTGTTTTTTCGTCGTTTTTTCTAAAAATCTAAATGATCTAAATGATCTAAATAAAGTACCAACAACATTCCACTTTCCAACCGGAAACATATGCTATTTGTGAAAATCAGAGCATTATTTTGGGTAGTAAAAATGTCTTCATTCATAAAAATAAAATAAAAATAAAAATAAAAACTAAAAACTAAAAATATCAGCTTCAAACAGCTATAAAAAAAAAATGAGACAAGGGATTTTTGTAATATTTTGATATGATGTTAAGTAATATGTAAGTATACTTCAGTAAAATTTTCAGAACTTAAACTCAAAGCTGCCCATTTATCAAACATTATATACATAAAAATCAGATTTTTAAGAAATATTCAATGTCCTATATTTTGTAGAAAAATTAACGTAACGGTTCCAAAATTTTACCACATATATATATATATAGTATTCAATGAACAAGCAATAAAATTATTAAGTCTTTTAGTTTAAAATTGTCTGAGTTATCATAAAATATTGAAATCGAATTTGTTAAAATTTCATTTTTCGTGTAAAATGCCGTTTATTCGTCGTTTTTTTTACCGTTTAGGGTCAATGTTGAGAAATTCGAAAAATGGCCTAAATAAAATACCAACTACATCCACTTTCAAACTGGAGACATATGCAATTCGTGAAAATCTAAGATTTATTTCGGGTAGTAAAAGTGTCTTCAGACATTAAAACAAAAAAAAAAATCGCACATTATTGTAAAACAAATACAATACATTCTTAGCTTCGCTCAGAATCTATAAATGAATAGTCTTATAAGTTTCAGATCACTTTAACTGTAAATCATTTTTGTACCTTTAGTGATAATTATAAAACTTTATCTTTGTATCAATATTATTATATTATCATAATAAGAATATACGTTTTAAGTTTCGTATTTTTTATCAGACAATTAAGTCTTTATTTATTACTAACTATTTTATAAAAAAAAAAAAAATCGATTTCACGATAACATATTACAAAAATTTACTAAAATATTTTATTATTTTGTATTAATGATAGAATATATTGTTACGTGACAGTATCATTTGTATACTACATCGTGTATAGAGTATAGGGTCCTATATTAATGTAAACTCATAGAAGTGCAGGTATAGTATTTCGTATTCTCGAGTACAAAAAATAAATAAATAAACAGTTACAGTGCATACAGATTAAATCGTTATTCATACCCTTTGTCAATATAGCGGGCTCGCAGCGTGCCCAAGAGATTTGTAGGAAATTACCACGTCAATTAGTTATTGATGTATTCAAACATCACGCTAAAACTTAACAACCAAGTGAAGGATTTTAATGAGAAATTTAAACTTTTACACTTGATTAGCATACGATCCAGGGCGAAGCTCGTTGCACACCACTACTACATCAGGATCATATTCGTTCATTTATATAAACCGACGTGGTATGGGTTTCAAACAATAAAAATAATCTACTTACTGAATAAAAAATAAAATAAAACCAATATCGCATACGAGTGTATATGGATATTGGATACTATCCATATACACTACCTAGTACCTACCTACTGGTACTCACAGAATATTATAAACATACAAACATACATACATACACATATATTGAGGTTTTAATTTCTATTTTTTTTTTTTAAAAAAAATGTTATTTTGAATTCGTAGCTGAAAATATATTAATAATAATTTTGTTGGACTTTATGTTAATTTCAATATTAGATTATTAAAAAAACTAAAACTAAAATTGTCTTGTAAATATCATAATAATTTCTTGCGACTAATTTAATAAAGTTATTGTAAGAAGGAAAATAATATAAGTATATAATAAATTGTATATTTTAAATAAAAGTTGAATAATTAATCATTAACTGGACATTAACGATTTAAAAATTTTAAGTTGAACTAATTTATATAATGAGTTAAATTTTTTGTCAATTACTTTTTTAAGAAGTTATTTTTCAGTTAATTATTATTATTTGTTTATATTTGAAATTTGACCAATTTAATGATTAATGATCAAAAAATATGAATAACAATAATACCTAATAAAAATAGTATTGTTATATAGTTTCCAGTCATGTGACGCTTAATTAAAAACAATTCTGTGAATTTCTCGCTTACCTAGTTAAGTATATGAAGGTAATGGTCATTTTTTATTAATACTGTTATTAAATTTTTACACCAATATATGAGAAATTATATGATCAAGAACTGTCGCCAATGGAGCGCACGATGTTATAATAACGTATATAAATTCCACTATATTATTTATTTCACCGCAGGATTATACCGCCATAATGTAGTGAAGGTCGAACACACCGAATTAATTAAAACGCGAAAGTTTCATATTTTGATAAAATTTGATAAATTATAACGTTGTGTAAATAATATATTATTATTCGTACACGTTCAACACTATATTATATTATAATATAGGTATATATATGTGCAGATTGAACGAGCAAGGTATCAGTGTGACTTAACACATTCATGATATTATATAATACCGGTTACCGAGTTATAGTTTAGTAAAGGGGATTCTGGCATCACCTCTATACCACCATCTATTCGTTAATTTATTACAGATTTATATTTAACTTCCACCATTGCGGATAAACTTTCATTTCTTTTCCTTCTTACGATGAAAATGTAAAGAAATACTATTCTTACCCAAATTACATGTACTTGAATGTATGATATACAACATATTGTACACATTTATTAAACGTTATAGTACGTCATCCTGTATTTAATATTAAAATAAATAATTTTTTTAAGAGTTTTATACACGCACTTTATGGAATGTCTCAGATTATTAAAATATTATTAATCGCATAATATAAGCATGTAATATTTAAAAAATATATACGTTTAAAATTTCTATTACCCTATGTTAACTACTCGGGCGTCGGGCAACAGCTAATAAACACATATTATTATTGTTCGATGTAAATAAGAATATTACTTTATATCGGTATTATCAGGATACGGGAAGGTACATTCATAAATTTATAATATAACATATTTTAGTGAGACAGGTCTAAAACCTAAATCACCGATATATCATAAATTGCACGGAGATTTCAATAACAGAATTAAAGATTTTATTAGAAAAGTAATAAGAGTCCATAAGAATAAAAAAATATTTATTATTATTTAAATTTTTGCTGAACTTTTTATTAGTTATTACTAAATACTAATTGTCATTTACCACCACAACGCTCAGCCATATCATTGGTGTAGAACTGTAGACTAGTACTAATAGGTGAAACCTATATTTTATATTTCATTTCAATTGCGAATTTAATTTAATATTAATACGGTATTAACAGCTAGTGCAATATATAATATAAGTATATAAGTTACAACGTGTATATTGTAAGAAATACTAAAAAATATTGATATACTCTTACTGGTATATCGAAAAATATCGATATCTATTGATACGTACCGAATACCGGTAAGCAAATATTATTAATATTAATCGTTAAAGTCATATTGAATAATAAATATATATTTAATAATAATAAAAATTATCAATAATGTAATCTTACTGCAGGGTTGATTAAATAATCGAATGACGTTATGATTTGTATGTTTTTATGATGATAAAAAATAAAAGGACGTACCTACTTATAATATTATGTTATAATATTCATATTGTCATATATTATCTTTGTGATTATATTATTAAAATATTAAATCTCCCAGAAAACGGCACGGTCGGTAAGTTTAATCGAAATAGTATTGCGTCCCAAGATGCCCATCACCATCGTTTTATAGGGCTGTTGAGACTGAAAGTTGTTGATTCAAATCTACAGCATTTGATATGTTATCGAGATTTTCCCATCAAAACCATTGCCTAGAATCATGTTATTTAGACTGTTTAACATTATTATTACATAAAATAATATATCGACCGCGATAGTTTGTTCTATTAATGTAACTAAAGATAATGATAACCCCATTAAATGTGTTTCATGGGTGTTTTAAATTCAAATTTGAATGTTCGACAATGACGTTATGATAATTAAAATAAAATAATATTATAAATATAATAAATAGGTATTTATATATTATATAACAACTATAATATGTTTAATATATAAGTGATAAGGCAACTGTATTCTAAAAATTGACCATAATTAATAGAAATTATATGTTATTACAAATTAACATTAATATAATGTTAATAAGTAATGGTAAAATATGATATTAGATAATTATTATAAATTATAGAAAAAGAAATAATAATCATTAAGATGTGTCAAATTATAAATCTGATAACCGAGATGTCTTGTTGTCTGACTAATTGATGTTTAACGAAACAAATGATTATAATTTTATTTTATTGATTTCAAGTAATATTTATAACCATTTTGATAATCCTTTAAATTAATTATTAAGAATATAAAATCCAAGAACAGATTAAGAGCCCTGTAGTAGGCTCCGGGACAATTTAAGTCAAAATGAATCCAGTCTTGATGAAATCACAGGGAGTCACTGAAAAATTCGTAAACTTAAATTATGGTGTCTATTTAAAAATAACTAATATCTAATTATGTTAAATTAAAATGTGGAATAATTATATATTATTGTAGTTTTTATTTGCGGATTTTTTAAATATCATATGAAAATAATATAGGATACAGTGACCTAAATTATGAGAACTATAAAACATGTAAAATTTGAATAATAAAATATAATATAATTTATAATTTAAAAAAAATATAATTGGGAAGTCAAAACTTCGAATAACCGATTCGTATGCGTATAATATATTTATCAAAATATTAATAATACATCTTTACAGGTACGTATTCAGTCAAATTATTTCCTCTGAAATTTTGTCGAAAATTCTTCGCTAAGATAACAATTTTATATATTAATTATTGTTCTTCGTTATACTACGCATTTACCTATATGTAACGTTTTGGACTAAACAGTTTTTCCCCTTTTTTTCATTCCGATCGTTTTTTCGTTTCTTCTCGAGGTGCGCTCGGTCGGAATTTCTACGATCCATATATACGTATTATAACATATAAATATATATATTATTATATTTTTATATATTATATTTTATTTTATAAAATGCGCTCGGTGAGTCAACGTGGTCTGTGTCTCCAAAGAAGGGACCGCGGAGGGAAAAAATAATGAAAAATATCGTTCGGAGAATATAATATACACGCGAAACAGTGTGCAGGGTGGGAAAAAAGGGATGTATAATAATGATCAACAAAACTGCTATATATATATAACATAAGTCTCTTTTTCGCCGCGCCTCCGACCCTACGCGTGCGACGTTTTCCCCTCTCGTCAGCGGCGGGTTCATTTTTACTTTAATTTTTTGTTCTATTTCCGAGACGAACCCTCGGGGGACACCCGGTCGTACCCTGCCGCCGCCGCCGCAGACGACCGACACAAGTTCTGCCTCGACGCTTCGATTAATAAGCGAAATGCGCGCGCCCCAAAATTCTGAACAACGTCGCGCGGCGGACGAGGCGTCGGGTTTCGCAATTCAAACGCCACCATCGTGCGCGCGGATATATCGCGGAGGGTGCGCATTATAATTTATATTATTATATTTCGTCTGCGGAGGATGTTTTTTTTTATTATTATAATTTATTTATTTTATCTTCCGAATAATAATAATAATAATAATAATAATAATAATAATAATAATAATAATAATAATAATAATAATAATAATAATAATTATAATAATTTTTTCATTAGCTTTAATTGATATCGCGAACATTTTTTTTATTCATTTCTTCTACGATGCTTATCGACAAAAAAAAAAAATATATATACGTATATATATATTATAATATCCGACGAACATAATATATATCGCGAGAACACCGTAGTCGACGAAAACGTAAATGTATATTATAATATTTAGGTACAAAAACGCACGACGGGTTTCTTGTGCATTGTCGTACATTATTACAAAAACGCGGGTTTAAACAACGTATTTCACGTTTCGTATACGACATCAAAGAAGATGGGGACGATTTTTTTTTTTATTTTTTTTATTTTTTATATTAGTGGGTTTAGAACAAGACTGTATAATATAACGTCTGTTGTGTTTTTTGTAATCAGACAAAGAAAATATGCCCGATTGATTTTTCGATAACGACGATATGAATATTCTGGACGACCAAAGGAAACAAAAATCAATAAAGAATCAATCACGATAGTGCATTTTTCGGAAGAATACTAAAATACCATCTATAGAAGTGTGCGAATGGTTGAAATGCGCCGAGCAAAAATGTAAATTGTGTATACATTAATTATATGGACGTAAACTTGGGCATTATGGATTAGTCCATGGAAAATCATGGTAAAAATATGTAAATTATATAATAGTCGTAACATAAATAATAAATTATATAGAAATAAACGTAAAAATAAATTAAATCTATCTAAGATAATGAACGTACTCTTAGTTTGAGCAAATGCCTATAGTAACAACTAAATCCTTGGCTTTTGTGGGGCGAACCCCTTACGTGGACCGGACCTTTCTAGCACTTGGTGCTACTCAAGAGCCGGCCCCGATTGTGCCGCAGCCGGAAGACTGCGGTCACGGGTCATCTATGGACGACCTGCACCGTTTTGCCCACAAACGTACCGATACCGCTCACAAAGCGCCCTCGGTGGAGGCACGCCAATTTCACTACCTCTCCAGCGGAGCCTATAGTAACAGTGACAAAATTGGTTAACTAAAGAACGTGTCTATAAAAATATTTAACGAACGACCGGATTTATTAATTTTTTTTTTTAAAAAAAAAATATTTACATATATAGTAAAAATGAAACAAATAAAATAGAAAAATTAATTTTTTATTTCTGAATTGTTTTGTAATGTTTTGAAGATGACAAATTTAAACAATATATACATAGGTTTATATTTTATAATATGTAATTATACATTTTTGACGTGTCAAAATTTGTTTTATGCAAGTTGATTCAAACATTTATGTATTATATTGTAGGACATGTGATGTGGTGGATATTTAAAAAGGGTTACCTCGCACAATGAGGTAATGAGACAAGTCACACGAATAATATCGTAATAGTATCGTAAATTTAGTTACGTACCCGTATTCCAATAATAATAGTAATTATAGTAATATTCTTACTTGTTTCGAATAATAATAATAATATGTATTTAATTATAATAGCCGTTTTGTTAAAATTATATACATTTTAAACTTTAAACTGATCAAAACATTAATTTAAACAGATTTTAAATAATTAAAAAAAAAAAAAAAAATATTTTAAATTTGTCTACCCTAATTCCGAACCTAAGCTGCGCCACTGCTATTAACTATTGTAATTTAAATTTTGTACTTCTTTAAATCGAACTATAAACACTAACATTGAGTTACGTCAATTTTAATTAAATATTATATATTTCAATTTCAGTGTATCTAATATATAGAAAAATATTAATACCTACATGGCGTAATATAACTAAATAAGATAGTATTCGTTATTTTAAAACTGCAGGGTAAGGTTTGATACATTTTTAACCCTTTAACTAATATATAAATTTAGAAGAGTAAAGATAATAAGTAAAATTAAAATTTTTATATAAAAAGTTTTAAGTTCAAAGGTAAAAACTGAAACTGTAACTAGTTGAAAAGTTAGTATAATATTTAATATTTTAAAACTTCCATTTTTTTTTTTTTATAACTTGTATGCTGAAAAACAAATGTTTAAATAAAAAGACTATTTAACTTTAGGCATAATAAAAATATTTTAATAGAGAAATATCTTCGTAATTCAGAATAAAAATAACTTTCACAGTTAGTTTGTATACAAGCAATATTAATTAATTATATTAATATTTAATGTACTTTTTGTCTCATTAAAGCTGAGCCTCGATTATTGTTTCTTGTTGAATTATTTAGTATTTTTATTAAATTTGTACAAAACTTTTTTTCCGTTTTTTTTTTTTTAATCCTAAACGAAATAATCTATGGTTTACTTCAATTTTCTTTAAATTTAAAGATACTTTTTAGGCTAAAATAATGGTTTAGTTACTTATATAAATTTCATGTAAACTTTAAAATTGTATACTTTTATTTCTAAGTTCAGATATAGGTAATATTTTATTAAATGTTTCATATTATTAATATTTATTGTTAAGTACTTGTGGATAATTTTATTTAAATAAAATAAAACCTAAATTCACAAAAAAAATACTTTTTTTTAAGTAAATAAGTATTTTGATAACAATAATGTTATCGTCTTTAGAGAAAAAGACAGATTGATTATTTGTATATTTCGTATACCTAATTGAATTTCGTTCGTGAGTAGGTTTTTCGAAAATGGTGATTTATCAAAAATCAAATTTCTTAGAATTGTAAATAATTAGTACCTATATATTATAAATTATGATTTACAATAATTAGTAATTTTCTTATTTATTGAAGTTCAAATAGAAAGTGTTCAACACTAATTCTTTTTTTATTTTATTTTATTTTTTTTTTTTTTGTTTTACTCGTATTTAACATAATAACTTAATTTACAGAGAAAAATATTTTTAAATTTAACTTTTTTTTTTTGAAATTGTTTTAAAATAATTTTTCATTTTATAATTTCAGTTCGAAATAATTAAATTAATACCTAATAAACTCTAAAGGTTCTGTTTCTGTAGAATGTGTAATTTAGACACATATAAGATCATATTATAATATATACCTACTCGTATATTATACGTATATATATATATATGACAGTATAAGAATTTATTAGTAAAATAAGAAATAAAAATGTTAATTTTTTTAAAAATATTTAATATTACCTATATTCTTTAATCAGATATAATATTATGGTATACCACCGGCCACCACAGATTTAAAAGTACTAATTACGAACCGGATAATTGCCATTATTTCACATTGTTTATGCTGTGTCGATCGTCTTTGTATGATATTTTTTGGGGTGTACCTACCTCATTGATCGTTTGGAGTGTGCGTATATAATATAACACGCGTATCATATTGTTTAGTTATGGTTCGAACCATAACCGCGAATCGACCACGCCCCTCATTTGTTCGAACAGAGGGAAACAATAATTATTACGCCGACACGTGCCGTACAAAAGTGTGTGCGGTATAACAACGTGCGGCTAATAATGTTTGCCAAATTCGATTTATCAAAATAAAATTTTTAACAAGCCAAACAAGACAATTAAACGTAAAGTATATTATAACCGGGGGAGAAAGAGGTTGCAACCGAATAATTAATTTAACCGTCTTTCGAACATCAAATATTATTATTATTATACTGTACCCGACCATATAATATTATAATAATATATAACGACAAATAAACGTGTAATTAAATAAAAAATAAAAAAAGATTTAATTTTACAAAATGTGCATTACTGTTATTAGATAGTTTAATTATTTTCATACACATAATATTTACATTACATTGATTGTGTTTACATAAATACGCGCGGGTTTACAAAATCTTTCCATTATTATAATAATATGATGATAAGGATTTCGGTAGTAATGATACCTATATATTATACCTATATAAGTACCTATCTTAATATTATAATGCGTTGACTTGTTGATTCTATATTGTAAACGCGGGGAAAAAAAGAAAAGAAAAGAAAAGTAATAATAGCAATCGGTAAAATATATAATAATATATTATAATATAAATATATAAAGTTCTATATCAACCAATATGTAATCGAAATGTTAGACGAGATCGAATGATGAATGACTACGTATATAATATACGATGTCGCCGTTGCGTTATTTGTATAGGTATAATGTTGTTTATTTGAAAAAGAAAAAAAAAAATTCTCCGTTAGGACTTTAAAATAACGTTCGTCGTATCGCATAAGAAATCGCCATATTATAATATAGTTTTCGATTTAAAGTTGTGACCGCAAATATCGCGTTAAGTACATAATATATATATACGTGTTTTTCGACTTATATTGTGATAGTAAATTGTTTTAGCCCCGAGGTGAATGATTCTCAATAGGCTGTATACATACCTAGTAGTAAACTATATATGATGGAGTCATTTTAAACGCATAAGATTACCCAAAGGACCTTTCTGGGCGAATGGGCATTCAAAATGTTTATCGCGCCACATGGGGTGACGGGAATTATACGGGAACACGCTGTGTCGTAACGGCCGTTATGAAATGAGAATAATCCATATCTATAAAAAAAGTGCACATTTTTATGAAAACAAAATCGCAGTTTAATTTATCGTTGTTCGGCGCTCGTAAACTTTAGCGACGATAAAACAAAAAACATGACATTTTATTAACGTTTCAATAGCGTTTTAAGGAACTGTGAATAACCTTAAAAAAAAAAAATAATAATAATAATAATAATAATAATGTTATAAAAAAATACTGAGAAGAAAGAAAATTTTCCTTCGTTTTTTTTTAAAAAAAAAAAAGTTCTGCGTATAGACGACAATATCGACGGTTTTATGATGCTTATATTCTCGAAATAAAAAAGGAATTACTTGTTTTAACATTCTTTCAGTGAGCCATATAATGTTATGAGTTATGACGTATATAATGTAATACATATTCATTATAGAATTATCTAAAGACGAAAAACGTAATATGGTAACTTGTAATCGATTATTATATATTATAATTTTATTTATTCTCCAATATTTATATGGTGATCACGGTAACAGAAGTAATAGCGATGACTAATAAAATGTGTTGAAGCACACTTTAATAAAGTCCAAAATTTGATATAACATGCGGTAACGACGAAACCTTCAAGACTTTTAACAGTTTATGTGATGCTCCTAGGCAAACTGAAAGAGTAAACACGAATGGTCATATGATTTCTAGTTACAAAAGTGGTTACAGATTAAGAAATTATTTATATACATATTTATATTATACCACGATCATTGATCACCATATCACATTGTCACCTATAATATAAATCTATAATGTGTGGTAACGTTGTTGAAGATAATTTTATATAAACACTTTTTATAATATATACGAGAATTGCACGCGAACATGTGAATTATATTGTATGAAAATAATATGTAACATAATACTGACGGACGAAAAACATATTTCTTATGCACTGACCGAATCTATAACCGTATACGCGGTATAATATATTATATTATTGTGATCGAATCAAATAGTGCTTGACATTTGTGTGTTTATATAGTTTATATAATAGATCGGTGTTAACGCGTATTGGTATATAATGATCATAAATATTATGCTGATTCATGTGTGAAATTGTATATAATATGTAGTATGTACATGACAATCATTGGGTTTAATGGTAAATATATACGGTATCCCCGGGGTGTGTATATATTATATTGACTTATCAAAGGCGTCATATAACAAAACAACACTATTATATGATGTGACAATTCCTTTGAAAGGTATACTGCCTGCCGCGAATTTTCTTACAAATAATAAGGAATAAGGTTAACAAAAATAATAATATATATTATATTATATTTTATCGGTTTATAATATTATATTAAAATATTATACTATCCATTTCGACACCTTGTTAGAAACGCCGTATTTAAAAATAAACCATATAAAATAATTAATGCACTTCAATAAGGTTCATGTCTTATTATATAAACACTCGGATATACAATTTATATTTAGAATAATATTTCTGGTTTTATAATGATGTGTGTCCTTTTTTTACGTCGTAGAGACACTTTTTCGTCCATAAATAATGCTTCGATTATCACGAATAGTATAATAATATGTTTGCGCGGTAGAAAAGTGGATGTAGTTGGTACTTACTTTATTTTGGGTCCTTTTTGGAATTTATTTTTAACATTTAACTTATCCTATAAGAAAAACTATCAAAAAATTACAAAAATCCTAATTAACTAAAATTTTGACGTAATCGATTTCAAGTTATCACGATAACTCAGACAATTGTAAACTTAGAGATTTGAAAATTTTATCGGATAAATAAGCACTTTATACCTGTATGCTGTATATGATAAAGTTTTGAAACTCTTACGATGATATCTAACTGAACTTCGCTCAGAATCGTTTTTTCGAATGCGATATCATTATATTCTAATTTCAATAAAAATAGGGCACTATTCACTCTATACCTGTATCCCACTCACAGAAGTATCAACTCGTCTTTTTTATTTTTGATATATGTGAGAAATACATGCGATCAGTCTACGTTTAGTACTAAAGATGGCAATTGGCAACGTTGTTACAAAATAAAAGTAATTTTTTTGTGAATTTGAGTGTTTATATTAGGTAGGTACTAATAATATAATAGTATTATAAATTTTTACCTATTACCCACAACTGCTCTATTCTTATAAAATCAAATTTACTCTATTTATTCAAATTAATTCATTTTAATTCATTCTTTAGAGAGTCAAAAAATTAAATTTATTTTATAAACATTGTACTTTAGATAATTTGTTTATTTTCAAAATTGAAATATAATTATATTATATTTTTTTTTTTTTAAAAAAAACTATAAATTTTATATAGTTCTAACAGATCTTGTTATAAACGTGTAAAAACATAAATTTACTTAAACTAAGTGAAATATAATAATATAATATTTAATACAATTAAATATGTTATATTTATCATAACATATGTTAGTATCAACGTTTTTTTTTCTTTTTTGTACTTCTTATTTAGCTGTTGCATCAATATTATCATATAACAAAATTCGAGTATACTAGGCAAATTATTAAGTGTCTTTAATTTAGTTTATTTTTACAAAGTAGGTATAGGTTCTCGTTTTAACTATTTGTAATGTTAATTCTTAGTATACAATATAATAATTACGTACCTACATAGTATATTTATTGTATCGCTACATAATTATTATGGTCAGTGAATATAATATAATAATTATTAAAGTATAATTATTGTTTGGCGACTATTTTATTTTTTATTTTTACTCGTAAACCGACATAATTAGGTATACTATAATCATATAATATTATTATACACGTAGATTGCGATTTTTCAGTTTATTTTATTTTTTTCCCAATGTCATAAATAACAATGCACAGTAGAACGTCAATTATGAGCACAGAAACAATTCGTATATTACAATGTTATTTTGCCTGTACAATTTTAATCGTTTTTAATTGTTGAATATACATTAAAAAATTGTTTACTTATAGTTTATAACATGCAAATTTTCATAATAATACAGTACGAGAATAAAAGACGATGGACATATTTTTATATTATATTAATAATAATTATCACATAATATAGGTAATATTAAAAAAATATAATTACATTTCAATTTAAATATACAACAAAAATTTTATAACACACTGACAAAGTTTTAATTCAATAAAAACGCGTATTTTTTACGTGTATTTAATTAATTAACTTGATAGTTATAAGTCGTTTCGGTTAATGGACGCTATAATAGATAGGTACATTCAGTAAAGACCATCGTATAATAATAATAATTAATAGGTATATAAATATGTACAATGTACCTACATTATAATTTTTATAAATTATGTAACAGAAAAATAATTGCCAATATTTTAATATATTAGTATAGATACGGGATTAAAATGATAATAATTTTGAAATATGGCAAATAATATTTTAAAAATATTCCTTAATAAAAAATATATATAATATAAAATGGTTCTGGCCCTTTTAGGTCACACGAAACCACTGCCTATCTGCACCAGTATCCGTTCTATGGGGTAAGTATTAGGTAGGTATTTTGTAGTCCCTTGGAGTGTAGCCCCATCCTCACGAAAAGTGCCGCAAAGCAACGGCGCTTGAGGAAGTGAGCGAAGAAGGTAGGCGTAGCGAGCGTCCCTTCCATTTGAAGAAAACTGCGTTTTTTTTTTTTTTTGTAAATAATCAAAATATTTCCTAAAATAGATCATCTATCACGAGTTAAACACGATAATTGTAGGAACAGTGTAATATATCTATACGACGGGGCGATAACAAACAAGAGTGGCGGGGCTATAAAGTTTTCAATCGCCGTGGCGGGGCTATAACAAACCAGTACCTATAAAATTATTTATATTAATTATTATTAAAAACCCAAATGATAAAATTGATACTTAATTATCTATACTATTGTATACTATGTAGGTACTTCAACAACAATGTTGTCTTATTACATCAGAGCATATACCATACATTTTTATATTTTTAATTATTAATATTATTGTCCTTTTCTGCTCAAATTTTCAAATTCTATATTAAATAATGAGGTCATTTTACTTTATTTTTTTATACGATTTACTTTCTTTCGTATTTCCCTATTTTTATGCCGTATTCAATTTTCAATCTTTGTCTACACTTAGGTATGTTCATTTATTATTATAATTGTTATTATATTCGCGTTCTGGCGGAAGGGATGAAGATTGGCGTGTACGCGGAACGCTATTTATACACGAGAACAACGTCGGTTTATACTGCGGCGGAATAATAAATGTACCTATATATTTATATTATTATATTCCGCATCGTGTTGTGCGGGGGGAAAAAACGGCATCCAAATGCGGCATTTTCTCCAATGGACGCGGAAAGGGACCGACGCGCGCGTAAACCCGTCGCTTTCCAATGCATTATACATTACGCGTATTGAATGAGACGTGAGCGGCGGTGGACGTGCGAAGAAAGATTCCATTAGGGTGCGTCACATATTCGTCTCCGCAGAGCTGCGGCTGAGACCTAGCCGCACCGTACCGTTTGTTGTCGGCGGGCGGGCGGGTGGCCCGCTAAGACGATATTTCATTTTGACCGCCGCCCGACCATATACGATATATATACATACATACACATACACACACATATATAAATATAGCCACGTCCGACCCCGAAAAGTGATAATAATTCATATTGGGTCCGGTCACTAGAGATCACAAAGGTGCGCGTCTCTTACAAATATAATATATATATATACGTATATATACGCGTGTGTTCCCACACACTCGCTGTAACTCGATCCATTTTCTTTCCGCCTCCTCTTTTCTACTCTCTTTCCCTCTTCCGTCTTCAATATAAAATATATTTTTCTTTCTCCTCGACTTCCTTCACCTACTCATTCATAATGCGCACACGCCCGCGCGTATAATAATAATAATAATAATATAATATATAATATACGGCGTTTTTTTCTATTTCCACTCCTCCATTTTTCCCGCAGTTCGCATCCGCATCCGACGACTGCGACCATACCGCACGCGACGACCGTGTTACGACGACGGCGGTGAGGACTTTCGATGATTTATGGAAAACGCGGAAACCGTGACGGGTCGGGGCCAACGGGAAAACGTCTTTCCGCATGGCCCACGCAAACGTGTAGTGTACGGACGACGACGGGCCTTCGCCAAGCCCCCGGAGACGCGACCGTCGGTGCTGCGCCGCGCCGGACATACCAAATAGACGCTGCCGCCGCCGCCGCCGACGATCCACCTGTCCGGTATACGCCGTTCTCGTTCTGCATCCGACACATTAGGGAATTACGTTTTCCGCCGACCTAAACTCTTGTGTGTGCGCGCGGTTTGACCTCGTCGTCCGATATGTGTATTTCTTCGTATTTCGCGTATTATATTATGCAGTATATACCGTACACGTCAATTCCGTATCGCTATTATTATTCTTAGGGTAAGGTTATCGCGTCCGTCGTGTAAGAGGTAAAACTAGAAAAATAATTATTTTCAGAATTTATAATATTTCGAATGCTCCCATTTCGGGAGAAAATATCGCCGTTCGTTACGAATAATTAATGCGTTTTTAAATATTCACGAGTCGCGAGTCGGATAGGATATTTTCTCTGTTAAAATATTCGAAATCGAAAAGAGAGAAATTTGAATTTATCATATAATCCAAATAATTTTTAAGAAAAACTATAAGACGTATATAATATTTTAAGTCTGTAAATTTTTTACAAATTATATTAATATAATATGGAGATTATATAAATTTCAAAATAATTAAAAAATTCGCAAAATGATTACAAGAAATAATATTTATGTACAGTTGCGGCGCCAGAACATTTTGTCCCGTTACGGGGCCAATCTAGTGCCACTGATTTATAGGAGGGCCAGAACAAAAATCACCTTATCTATCTGGTGTAACAACTTATAATTACAGGTTAATAAAAATTAAAGGTCACTATTGAAGGTTATACCAGCTAATTTTTAAAACTTCAATAACCCTTTCCTTTTTTGGTATATTACTGAGTAAATTATTTACCAACCAATTAACCAACACTTATGAAGAAAAGTATAACATACATTTTCAAAATAATTCCAATATTAAAATGACTATAACATTTGAAATAAAAATACGAATGAAATAAAAAAAAAATAAAACATTTATTTCAAAACTTATAAACTTATAAAGTACCTATATAAAATATAATATTATGTATTTAAACTATTTTGTATAGGAACATAGTATATTTAATTAGATATAGTAGTAGTAACTAACCACGTTGTTGAGATGGGAGAATAATGAGAGAATTTAGCATATATATGAGTAATAATTATATGAAAGTACCTATATAATTTTATCAACTAATTCAAAAATATAATGGCGTAACGAGGATTTTGAGGAACCTTTAAATAAAAAATTATCCAATGAATTCACTAAAAAAATTATAATAAAATGATATTATTAAAAAAATATGTAAATATATACCAAGAATTTTATTGTTCTTATAAATTGATACGATGGATTATATGTATAAGTACTACACTATTTCAGTAATATATTTTAGTATTACATATTCGGATTATATTAAATAATTTTATTAAATTTATTGTTTAAGATCATTGATCGTTATAATAAAAAGGCCTTCGGGTGATGATATATATAAAAAAAAAATTAAATTTATAACAAATAAATAGGTATAATAATAGAATGATAAAAATTAATAATTTGGTAAAAAAAAAAAAAAAAATGTTTTATGATTAGAATGGCAATATTGTGTTTCTCTAAAAATGACCATCAATGTACGTCTTTTGAGTAATATGGAATATTTTTCAACATTTTAAAGTGACTGTTTATATTAACAATAAAAATTAGATAAATTAATAACATTTTATTTTTAGTGATATGAAAAAATATTATTTTAACATAAAAAAAAATTAATAAATAACAAGTAGGTTTATTTGTTATTGTTATTTTGTAAATTTTAATTCAAAAAGAGAAATAATATAAATAAATTTAAGGTGATAATTTGTTTAATGCTTGGTTAACTTTTGAAAGTTTTATTGTAATTTCTGTGGATCTAAATTTGTTTAATAAAATTACATTGACCGATTGACTATAATGAATTATAACAGTACTTACTGTTTATTTGTTAACTGATAAAAACATTTTCATTTTCCATAATATATTATGATTATGATAATGTGAAGTTCAATAAAAATTTTAAAAAATAATAAATATTTTTTTATTTTTATCTATGAGTACATTACTATTCTTAGAAAAAATATTTAATTCTGATATTTTACAATATAAGAAATATCGGTGATTTCAAAAGAATTTTTATTGAGGGTTATCACTTTATCAGATATCAGATATTAAACTGTAACCATACAGTGAGATGTCGAGATGAGCATAATTATGTTAGAAGATGCTACTAATTATTTATAGGACTCTGTTTAAAAACAAGTGATCTAAACCTAATCTATACTTTAAATATCGATTATTTCAAATTTTAACTTAACACACTTATAAAAAAGAATTGATACTATACTCGTATATTTTACTAATATGAAAAAAACACACACCATTGTAAACCCGATAGATTTTTTTTCTTCGCTCAAAATCTAAAAACTATATTACACTAGTAGAGGTAAACGTGAATAACATTTTTCATTTTTGTCTATTATCATTTTTTTATTTGAATCGTAATTCAAAATAAGTACCTACGTATTCTTTTAATTTACAATAATTTAGGGGACTATATAAAGAATGGCACGCGCCGTTTGATTGTTATTAATTCTTATAATAAATATTATAATATAATATCGTATTGCAATATTTATTTTGTACTTATACGTACGATATAATAATACGCGAGCGAATTTGTTGACAGATTCGGTCTTTGGCGAATTGAATATCCGTTTGAATATCCGTACACGAACTACTGCAAATATTATAACAATGTCGGACGTATAATATACAATCGTGTATTATTTATTTACGTTCAATTTTGATTTAAATTATCGAGAAACCTCGGAGACTGCAGGATATGAGTATCGACATGTTGTATTTCAATATACGGACATTGTAGGTAGGTAATATTATACTCGTATATAGCAGAGTTCCCAGTTGGATTGATTAATAAAAAAAAAAAGAAAAAAAGAATAAATACGAAAATAGTTGAATGTGAATAACGGATGAGTTTTAATTCAAATATATAGACGTTTGGTTAAAAAAAAAAAAAAAAAAAAAATATACGTAATAATAATGATTTTTCGTCATTTCTCTGGAGAGGTGACTTCACGGTACAGCGACAATGCAAACGGTTTTAATAAAATCAAATTTCTGAAAACAGTAATAAATTATTATTTTACGACTTCCAGCCAACTATACGTATGTAATATTATTATTATACGTAGGTAGCACAACGGTGACCGTTGGTATATCGAACACATTCGTAAGTGTATTATATTACCTATACAAAAAAATATATACGTTCTGCACACAATTCGAAACGTTGGAATTTATAAAGTGGGAAATATGATTAATTAAAATTCATGAAATATGTATAATTAGATAATATTTAATAAAATTCCAGTATAACATAATTCTAATATGTTATAATTACTTCAATTAATTATTATTATAATATGGGATAGGATTTTCATAAAATTAAATTTTTCAAATTTGATTAGATGTTATAGTTAACGCATAATATAATATTATATTTTATCAAACACTCATTCATTTATTGATATTATTATTTATCTGTATATTTTAAACGTACATAATATACGTTATAATATATTACAAATGTACCTATATATAGTTGGTAAACGATCGATGCCATGAAATTTGTTGTACTCGTATATAATATTCGACCGTGTTTCATTTCAGACGAATTTACAATGAACTTTCGATATTTCAAAAGTATTCGGCGGAATATCGAGATTAATTTTTAACACACGAAATTTATTTTAAAACGCAATAAACGTGTTCCGTTTCCGTATTATAGCCGTTGTGTGATCGTAAATAAATAAAAAAAATTGTTTTCACTTGATTTCGTTTTCACCGATTCTCGTTAAAAATACAAATAAATGCATACCTAATATAAATAAATAAAACACGAAACACATAAATTTAATGTTTTATTTATTAGCGGACAAGTGTATAATAATTTGTTATTATGGTATCATTCAATTTTTTGTTATTTGTGAATGTAGTAAATATACTCGTTAAAAACGAATAATTTTACACAAACGAAAACAATATTAACGGGATATTTATTATATTTAACTTTTTTTTTTAAGTTTATTTGAATTTAAATAACTATACTTTTTCATAGGTATTTATAATATTATTAATATTAAGTTTGTTTTCAATAAACACAAATATTTTACTTTTGTATATATTTAAGAGTTAAATATTTTATAACTTTAAAAAATAATAACAATATTATTATAAACTAATTTAATTTACAGAATGAAAAATTTAATTATGGCCGATCTGATATTATTTTTTGTAACATAACTTATTTAATATTAACTAATAAATTCAAAAAATAACTAAATACGTGTTATAATATTAATATATTATACATTTATATTTATATTTAACAATACTAATGGGTGTGAGATAAGTAAATGTTCTCAAACTGGTGACGTATAGTCATGTCAAAAGAAACAAATAACAATATAGTACAATTACATACAAATAATACATAAAATATACAATATTATTTGTTACTTATCGGCGATAATATCATAATATTCAAATATTTTAAGATACATTAGAAATTATTATTAAATTGAGGAATATAAAAATTTCATTGAGTGTTTAAATACTCATTTTACATATGTGATAAGATTTTGGTATTTTTATGTTGATTTTTAGTTTATACTCGTATGTGTAACTTTAAATATTTCCTAAAATTCTTATTTTATATTCTGTGCGAAGCGAAGAATGTATTGTGTATTGGTTTTACAATTAATATTAAAGTAAGTTAATGATGTGTGCCTTTTTTTTTTTTTTGTTTAAGTCTGAAGACACTTTTACTGCCCGAAATAATCCTCCGATTTTCACGAATAGCATATGTTTCCGGTTGAAAAGTGGATGTAGTTGGTACTTTACTTAAGTCATTTTTCGAATTTCTCAAAATTGACCCTAAGTGGTAGAAAAAACGAAAAAAATGACGGAATAACGGCATTTTTCACGTAAACTGAAATTTTAACTAATTCGATTTCAATATCTCACGATAACTCGGCAATAATTTTTAAGTTGAGACTTAAAATTTTTATTGGATATTCACATAGGTACTATAATATATTTGTGGTAAAATTTTGGAACCGTTATGTTAATTTTTCTACAAAATATAGTACTTTGAATATTTTGTAAAATTCTTGTTTTTATGTATACTTAACATCATATCAAAATATGAGGAATATTCCTAGTCACAATTTTTTTTTATAACTGTTTAAAGTTGATAATTTTAGTTTAAATTATGTAAAAAAAAAAAAAAATCGAGCATATTATATAAAAATGCAAACTCTCTCATGAATTATTATAGATGTTTGAGTGGTTGCAGCCTTTAAATTATTTAAATATTTATACGAAATTTCGTCAGAGTAATATTTATAATTGGTCATAAGTTATGTGTAAAAATGGGTTTCAAACCTCTGATTTGATACCAATAATAATTATGATTAATGTTGTATGATATTGTCCCAAAATCACAAAAATAAGAGAGAATCATCTACACAGAGGTTTGATGTTGGCATAGGCATAGGGGTTAGACATATATTATAAATGCATTTAACTCTTTTATGAATAAAAATGTCTATAATTCGTTCAAAACGTGAAGAGAACAATAAACGATATTATTTAAAAATAACATTATTTTATATATATGTAGTATAATAATAATAAAATAATAATAATGCCACCGCGCACACGTTAGGTAAACTTTTATATTGCCCGCGTTGTTAAGTCCCCGTTGAAACTTTTTAACCAGACCCAAATCTCGTCCGATTGGCGAAGCAATAAAACTCGCGCGGCGCTTTATTGGCCCCAAGGAGCGTGTGGCGAGAAGGACGTTTTATATATTATATCGTACTCGACCGTGGTATACCGTGGCGTATACCTAATATATTATATATACCGTAACGCGGTCGCGTCATCGTCGACAGGGTGTTGAAACGACTCGCATAATAATAATAATATTATTTATATTATAATAATATATATACGAAAGTATACCGCTCGGATCTTTTTTTATTATTTTATTTATTTATTTTTGCTTGCTTGTGGTTTTTTTTTTTTTTTGCGTTGAAAACGCCTTGTAAAACGTTTAACGAAACTACCTCGTTTCACCGTCATAAACACGACGGCGGCGACGATGTGCCATCGATAACGAAAAACGCGGTTATACACTCGTGCGAAGTTGACGTGTATATATATATATATATATATATATATAGGTATAAGAACAAAGAACAATTGAAGTAACGAACGGAAGGAAGTCTTCGGAGGTGAAGTACGTACCAATATATATATATATGGATAATATTATTATGATGTTATATACCGAACTGACGACGACGGACTTGGACGGACGGTGTATATAATAATGTATTATATACATATAGCAAGAAGAAGACATAGTAGAATAGTTGTATTGTGTTCACGTTCGGTCACGTCGCGAATATCTCGCAGTTACCGCGCCGTTCTTTCGTCAAAATTGTCTGAACAGCCCCCCGGGGTGCTATATCGACACGGTCTATCTTGATTGCTTGCCGATTATACTGCACGCTCACATTCTTCTCCGACGCGGTTCGGTCGCGCGCACGTTTGTACATATACGTATAATATTATATCCAAGACATTATAGACATTATACGAACACACACACATATATATAATATATTTTATATAATCGTATATTTCGCGGGGCGATGAAAATTTCGTGTTTTAAAAATGGCGGGAATTACCCCTAACCATAACCTTTCCGATACAACGTTATCTACTCGTATATACGCGTATTATATATCATATTATTTTCTAACGCTGGGAAATTCGTTGATATAATGTATACAGACCGTGGCTTTCTTATTTTTTCTTTCTGCAGTTATACACACACGAATATCGTGTGTTCCACGTCTTTTTTTCCACACTCCGACCGTATTATCCCTTTCGTCCGTTTTGACAATGGCTCCCGTCTTTTCGTCCCTCATCCCGCGGATCGATGATCGACGACGACATCACGCTCCGATCATAGTATAATCGATAATATTCCAGATTCGAAATGTTTTTTTTTTTTTTTTTTTATCGTTTATATACGCGTGTTTATATACTGGTGAATGGTGAAATCAAAAATAATATATTATAATATAATAATATGTGGAACAAACCAGTGTTCATTCAAAAGTTTATTTTCAAGAAAATAGAAACGCCGCTGCTAAATTATATAGGTATAGGTACTCGTTTTATATCGACGATTTAGTAGGAAAAAAATTGAACTCGAGGTGGTGTGCTTCTATTGAAAGACACAGTCGAAAAATAAACAACAAAATTGTAAGTTCAATCGATCCGAATATTGTCGGAATCGGTTTTATTATAGTGATAATAATATTATAATATTTTCATAAACATTTTCATAAACAAAATCATTTTACAAAATTTAAATTTAAATAAATTCAGTTATAATTCATTTCTTATCGCGAAATTAAGTCGTATAAATTTTATGGGAAATTGTAATATTAATATCGTAGATTAATTATTTTAAACATTATATTATATACCTAGTTATAGACAATAGTTTGGTACTGTTTTAAATGTATGTGCTATACCAACATTTATTCTAAACATAATTTATGAAATACCTTGTGCAGTAATTATTTTTATTCCGTTCTTATATATTCTGCTTGTATAAAAAATTTTCTAGTCTTTTTGCACTTCATTCTTATCCTTTGTCATCATGGTCTTGGATGCAGCTGCTGTTATTTTTCCTGATATTCACTACCGTAGCGAAACTGTCTAGTTTAAAATCAAGCGTGAAAAGTCATTAAAGTTGCGTCGAACCGAATATTATATTCGACTCAAACGACTATTTGACATTCGTTAAAATTGGTTAGGTCACCAATATACATTTAAACGATACGAGTAATTAATTATTCAAGATAGAAATGTAATACTCGTATTTTGGAAAATCGCTTTGCTGAGAACCATTATTTATTTTGAAGTGTTTTTTTTTATATTTAATTTTTGTTTTTCGGCTATAATTATTATATATGCATATTTATTATCGCGTATAGTCATTAATCCCAACGATATTCTCACGATGGGGGCGTACCCAAGAGGGAAATTTTATTTATAATATAAATATTTTCATATGGGTATAATAAAATAAGTATTAATGAATTGAAATATTTGAAAATCATATGGAATATTATGGATTTATAATGTTCTCTTATTAAAAATTATTATACAATATTATTATCAACAAAAAAATGATCGTAGATTAACGTTATAATTATTTATAATTTATATGAATATTAATACAGTATATTTATTATATTATATTAGCACTATAAAAATTAACTTTTATTTTTAATGCAGATTATAGTATATATTTTATTCTTTTCATTTTAATATATTTAATTAAATAATAACATTTTATAGTTTTTGAATCCCCTTATAAAATTTCTGGGTACGCCTCTCTCTCACGATATATTGTTATTAATATATTATATTATATTATATACAATGAATCGATTGATGGTTACGCCAAGAGATAAAGAGCTGAAAAGTTGTCACGCAGACGACGGAGTGTTTAATTATACGCCAAACTATCAAAGTTAATAAACGTGCTCGAGTTTTCATCTCGGGGTGTTTTAATATTTATTAATAATACTCCGACCTTATATAGTGAGGGCACAATATTATGTATATATATAACAAATGTCACGTGGTTCGTGCCCGTCGCAATTCTCCCACAAGACCGATAACTTTTCTACACAGCTTCATCACCGGACGTCCTCGCCGCCATGATACCTGCATGGCTGTATATGCGCGTCGACGTCTCCTCTGTTCCGTATCCCTTCGAACTAATTCGTATTGCTACCGCACCGTCTAAAGTATTTTTTTATATTTTATATACATCTGTAACGTACATCTTATATTTAATTTAATTTGTTCGCCCCTATACCATCTCATTTCTCGTGTTTAAGACGTAAATACACCCTCGACTTTTGTATTTTTTCGAATCGTTAAAAAATTCAATCCGATGAAATTATACATGCATATATACGTATATATTAATATATCATCTCCTTCGTTACCCCAACCGATGTTGCCGAGTCGACTGATTCCGCGAACATACCGGTAAAGAAATTAATATTTCATAATAGTTTATCGTATGGATCGTCGGAAAAATATAAGGAGAAAATGAAAAAAGAATCCACCCTCTCAATGTTGATAAAATAGTTATATATTATATTATGTATACACTACTCAGAAAGAATTTCGGAGGGTCGAGATGATTGAATCAAATATGTTATTATATCGCGAGATATTATAGATATCAGCAATATCAATATAAAATACAATCAATATAATAAAATATACAGTATATGTGTTGACATGTATATTATACGGTTTTATTATAGTTGGTATAGATGTATTTTTATTAGACGGTATAATAATATTTCGCATTATAATTTTCGTTCTATCCTTACCTCCAAACTTAATTAATGAAAAACATAATATTAATATTAAAATATTTTACATAATTAACCAAACGAGATTAGTTATAAAAGACGAATATTAAAGGAAAATAGTATAATGTAGGTAATATACATAATATAGTAATATGTATTTTTTTCGTTCTTCATGTTAAGTTAAAGTATATTGTATTACCATAGTATAATAGAGAGTAGAGTACCTATAATAATTTGTATGTTAATTAAAATTTATTTATAATTTATAAATGTGCAATAACATCGGTTAGTACACTCCTATTTTTAATTATATCATATTACGAGTATATTATTTTAGATTTCGAGCGAAGCTAAGAATGTATTGGTTTTAGGTACAATGATGTGTGATTTTTTTTTTTTTAAGTTTGAAAACACTTTTACTACCTGAAATAATCCTTAAATTTTCACGAATAGCGAGTTTCCGATTGAAAAGTGGAGTAGTTGATACTTTATTTAGGTCATTTTTCGAATTTCTCAAAATTTACCCTAAGCTGTGGAAGAAACGATGAAAAAATGACGAAAAAAACGGCATTTTTCACAAAAACTGAAATTTCGACGAATTCAATTTCAATATTTCACGATAATCTCAAACTTGGCGGGGTGCAAAAATAAACAATGATTGCCGGTTATGGTTCTTCAGTTTTAGGTTTATCGGCCGGATCTGCAGGACACGCAGGAGTTCCCGCTGGCGGTGTCGGTGCCGGTTCTCCTTCAGCTTTTGTCATCAAACCCAAATTCTAAAAGTTGAAAAAATAAGTAAAAACATTATTTTTGTTATCGAAATAATTAACATTAAATTAGAAAAATAGTTTAATTGTTATTATGAGTAAAAATAAAGTACCTAATTAAAAAGCCGACCAGATTTAATATTTTACTTCAGTCGTCAAATAAATATTGTTAAAAAATAGATATGTATTATCAAATTGATTTTATTGAATTTATTCCTTATAAATCGAAAGTACTAAGTGAGAGTACCACGATGAGTAACGTTACCACACTCGTAAAATACAATTTTTTATATTTTGATTTTTGATTTTAGGAGACAAAAATGAAATCATGTTAATTAAAATAATTATTAACACATAAATAATGATGTAAAATTACCAAAATAATTTTTTTGGAGAATATTCTCAAGAATATTCTCTAAATAGATAATTTTTGGTAATTTTATATTTTATCTGGTTTTATCGTTTTATTAATAGTGTATGTTGAACAATTTGTTTCTGAAATTATATTTTTGATTATCGGATCTTACAAATACGTCTATTCAGAGCATACTCGGTTAATAGTTTATTTTATAACCATTTAAACTTGATGATGTCAATACCTACATTTTGTTATTTGTCGATTTTTATTTTTGTGAATATTGATTTTGGATGCAGTCTGATTATTGCTTATACGTTGTACAATGTACAAGAAAAAAAATTGTCAGTTATCACTTATGTGCATATAGTATATTAGTACAAAACAATGATATTAGTGTTTTGTTTGTTATCACTTATCAGTTATCAAGGGTCCATTGCATTTAAACATCAATTTTGTTTTATATTTTTGTGTATTGACTATTGGGTATTTTAGGTACTATTATGTTATAATAATAACTTATACCTATTATAATCTATAGGTAGGAAACTGATAATAATAATCATAATAGATAAAGCAGAAAGTGGTATTTCAATTAGCAAAACGAGACGCCTAATCTTTATAAAACTATTAATATCTCTATAGGTATTATAATTTTGTAATAATAACAATTTACATAATAATAATGAAGATATTATTCATTAAATCATATATATTTTAAGTCAAACCAAACATGTTTACGGATATAAATAGGAATTGGAATAATAATTATGTACATATTATTTATTATTCACTATAAGCATTTTATATCCAAATGTGTTCTATTATAATTTTTACTTCATGTATAAATTTAGAAAATTTAGTGGTTAAATATTATTCCTTCTAATGTCGTGTTCTATATAAAGATAACTAATATTGCATTAATTTTATTTTATTTCCGGTACGTTTACATATTCAATCATTAATGATTTACCAAAGTCCAAGGATATCCAGACCCAAATTATATAAAATAGCAATATTAACTTAAATATAATTTCACAATTTCGAGAATATTCTCTTCGGTAATAATGTCTATGAGAATATTCTCTGCTCACATCACTACATATAAACAGGATTAATTGGATTAATCAGATTTTACAAGTGCGTATAAAGTCAAAAGTTATTGAAAATTACAAATACAATGGAACAACATTTTAGAATATGAGCGAAGCGAAGAATGTATTTGTTTTACAATGATGTGTTTTTGGTGTTATCGTTATAATGTTTTGAGATAAAATTTTCGATTAGAGTTCGATTTTAACTTAGATAAACGTAACACACATTTAAAAAATATAATAATAACATTATTAATATAATATCATGTAAATTCGTAAAGAAATTTTTTACAAGTGTAAATAAAGAGGTTCAATATGGGTTGATATGTAATTATGCCTCGCACAACATAATCTGTCAAGAGCGAACTAGGTAGCTAGTTGCTTGCTCAACACAATCTACAATTGTGTTCTTCGACGTCTACGACTATATTAAATAGAAAGAAATTGCAATTGATATAAGTATACCATAGTATATTAAAATGGTATAGTAAAGTAGTTTTTGTATAATTTGATTTGATTATAGTCTATTAAAATGAACGCTGACAATATTATCGAAATCAGAATTTCATTGATTAAGTGTTAAGACATTAGAAAAAAAAAATTTTATTGTAATATAATTTGCATATTGTATTGAGCAAGCTATCTTAGCAATAACGTTTATTCTTAATCGTACAAAATTACAGTGTATGTTTTATTATATTACTAGAATAGTAGCAAATAGTAATTGTACTACTATAAATTAATATATAAAACTCTCTATCTCGATGAAGAAACCAAGGAAATTCTCTCTACTATATATATATATAAGAGGCAGTAGAAGTAAAAGATGAAGCATACCATTCCTTACAGAATCAATATTGAAATATAGCTATTAAGTTCATGAGGACTTAAGGGATGGAGAATAAACATCATGCAATTTTCTCCTAGGCAATTCATTCTTGGCTACAAATTACCCATACTATTCAAAGTGAGTAAATTACAGCCAAGGATGACTTGCCTGAGAGAAAATAGCATGGACACTACTTTAAGCTGCTCTTCTGTTTACATCAAAATTTCAATACATTAGGAATTATACAATGAAGAAATGTATGCGGCAAACTAGCCAAAAATTTTCGTGTATTTTCTGTTAAGTGATATTGAAATTTTTATATTATTTTTCTATTTTTAAATATAATTTTCTTATATATAATACATAGTCCAGGGATAGCCAAAAGGTCGATCGCGACACCATTTCGCATTTTCTTACAAAG
>JAIUCT010000011.1:6493876-6520057 GCA_021307375.1 Tetraneura akinire | reverse complement strand
GAAGATGAGGCATACCATTGCTCACACAATCAACAATGAAGTATAGCTATTAGGTCCATGAGGACATAAGAGAGGGAGAAAAACATCATGCGATTTCCTCTTAGGCTATTCGTGTTTATCCACAAATTACTCATACCCCTATTAAAAGTGAGTAAATTATGGGTTAACTCGAATAGCCTGAGAGAAAATCGCATGGACACTACTTTAAGCTGCTCTTCTGTTTACATCAAAATTTCAATACATTAGGAATTATACAATGAAGAAAGGTATGCGGCAAACTAGCCAAAAATTCTCGTGTATTCTTCTGTTAAGTGAAAATGAAAAAATTTTCTATTCTTTTTCTATTTTTACATATTATATTCTTATATTATCTTCTTATATTATCTTCTTATATTATCTTCTTATAATATCTTCTTATATTATCTTCTTATATTATCATCTTATATTATCTTCTTATATTATCTTCTTATAATATCTTCTTATATTATCTTCTTATATTATCTTCTTATATTATCTTCTAATATATAATACAAATTTCAGACTAATAGACTAAGTAGTTGGTTGCTTGCTCAATACAATCTACAATTGTTTTCACCGATGACTATATCAACATAATTTACTTACGAGTAGTAAAGTAGTGAAGTACAACTGTTCACAGAACTTCTGATTTTGATGAAATGATCAGCGTTTATTTTAATAGACTATAATCAAATCAATTTATTCAAAAACTATACTAATATAAATTGCAATTTCTTTCTATTTAATGTGATCGTAGACGTCGAAGAACACAATTGTGGATTGTGTTGAGCAAGCAACTAGCTATCTAGTTTGCTCTTGACAGATTATATAGTGCGAGGCATAATTATATATCAACCCATATTGAGAGCCTTAGTTACCCTAGTTCGGTACCTAAGTTATTAAAATATTATTTCATTGATTTGTAGTAATAAGATATTAAAAATATAATATAAAAATTGTTATTGTAATAAAAACTTTTCTACTTTTTCTATTTTTAAATATTATCTTCTTATATATACTATAAACTTATATATTCTTATATATACGACACCATTTATAATTATTTGTAATTTTCGTATATATAATACATAGTCCAGGGATAACCATAAGATCGATCACGATCGACTTCTCATCATATTTCGCATTTTCAAGTGATGGAGAAGAAACATCATTCGATTTCCTATTGGGCAATTCAGGATTGGCTGCGAATTACTCACGTTAATAATCCTTATTAACAGTGACCAAATTACAGCCAAGAATGAAATGCCTAAAAAAAAATAGCGTGGACCCGATCTTAAGCTGTTCTCTTGTTTACATCAATATTTCATAATGTATTCAATACATTAGGAATTATACAATGATGAAAGGTATACGGCAAACTAGCTCGAAATTCTCGTGTATTCTTCTGTTAAGTGAAAATGAATAATTTTTCTATTATTTTTCTATTTTTACATATTATCTTCTTATATATACCTACTACATATTCCTGACTAATAGACTAATAGTAGTTGGTTGCTTGCTCAACACAATCTACAATTATGTTTACCGAAGACTCCATCAACATAAAGTTGAAATAAGTTGTAAAGTACAACTGTACACAGAACTTCAAAATTTGATAAAATTATTCAAAAACTGTACTTATATTATACCAATTGCAATTTCTTTCTTTTTAATGTGGTCGTAGTCGTCGATAAACACAATTGTAGATTGTGTTGAGCAAGCAACTAGCTATCTAGTTCGCTCTTGACAAATTATGTAGTGCGGGGAATAATTATCTATCAACCCATATTGAGCCTCTTTATTTACACTTGTAAAAAATTTCTTCACAAATTTACATGATATTATATTTATATGTTATTATTATATTTTTTAAATGTGTGTTACGTTTATCTTAGTTAAAAATCGAACTCTTATCAGATATTTTATCTCAAAACATGATAATGATAACACCAAAAAAGTTACCCTTTGTTACCTAAGTTATTAAAATATAATTTCATTGATTTGTAGTAATCAGATATTAAAAATATAATATAGAAATTGTTATTGTAATAAAAACTTGTAGATTGTCAGATAATGTAGGTATTAATTAAAATTTTGATATTCTTTATTAAATATTTAAAAAATTTTATCACACATATAGTACATTAGTACATAAATGAACACCCTATGCAATTTTCAAGTCTCTAAAGTCTAAGTTCTATATAAATGCTCATACAATCCTTGTCATTTAAATCTGACTAAATCTGACACACTGACAGAACTTCGCACAAACTAGTTTTTCCCAATGCAATGGTTTATCATTGCATTCAAATTCGAATTAAAATTAAACCTATAATACTATGATTTGCGAAAATGACTACCACAATATAACATTGGTATATTATAATCCATTTCTAAGAATAATAAAATTATAATCACAAATTGTATTGAAACTATAAGTTATTATCACTTTTTTCTTTTGTAAGTTAATTATTAATAAAGAAAAATGATTTAATTTTTAGATGTCTGTATAAAATAGAGCCAGTATCTACTCGTATAACTGTATAAGGTGTAAAGTTAAAGTTTCTGTAAAATAAATGTCATTATATTATTCTCTTTAGTGTTAACTAATCAACTTGGAATTTTTGTGTCTGACGAAGATGAATAATATTTGAGATGTAGCAAATTTATTGTAAACATGAAATATAAGTATATGTTGTAACATTACATAAGTTCTAAACAATATAATAGCTATATAAGATATAACTGAATACCGAAATGGGACATTCTGGCGTAGCCGTTTTGGCGTACGCCGTTATGGCGTGAGGTTATTTTGGCATAAACCTATTATGGCGTAAAAATTATTTAATTCAAATACTTACTAAAATTTTCTTTAAATAATTTTAATAATAATTTTTATATTATTTATTTTAATAACATTTTTATTATCAACAATTTATTGATAACAAAAACATAAGTGAAGTTTTTTTTATAAAATTTTAAATTTGTTTATTTTTATTATTATTTAATTAACGAATTAACTATTATTTAGAATGTCAAAATTAACCGAATCAACAATCAACTCAAGAACGAAATGTCTTAATAAATAATGGATTTATCATTGATTTATTTGATGCTTTAAGTAGTGATGGCAAACGCCGTTTTTCAAGTTGCCAAAATATGAGTGAATGTAAAGCTACACAACAATAGATGATATTCAAATAATAAAAACAATAAATGAACATAATCATGATTCAGAAGCAGCAAAATCGAAGGAAACCTAGCAATTAATCATATTAAAAGATGTGCTGCTGAAATCATGTCGCACTACAATAATAATGTTTATTTTTAAATTTTATTGTAAACATGAAATATAGGTATACGATGTACATTACATAACTTCTAAACAATATAATAGCTATATAATAGAATACAATATCATGCAGTCGATAATAATTCCATTTTATTATGATCTTATAGAAAGATGTTTTTTCAGTCATCTCTGTTTGTACTAGCTACACTAAGCTGTACAGGATAAGATGACAATGGAAATTACCATCTTGGTTGGGTTCATTTTCTGTGTATTTTAACTTTTTAAGTTGTCTAAAACTATTCATATATTACTGTCATGATTTGCCCGAAAAAGCTTCTAAGCTCCACAACGAATAGATTGTCATTGTAGTCGTCGGTGAACACGATAGTAAATTGTGTTGAACAAGCAACCAGCTAACTAGTCTACCAAGATGATGTATGAATATTATTTAAATATAGTAACCCATATTGAACCTTTACTTCAAATAACAGTTTTTATTTACAGATAAGTGACACAGTAATTGTGAATTATTATAGAATCAAATAAAAAAAATAAAAATAAATAGCTGATATTGGTGTGGGTATTATGCAGGTGAATAGAGTACAATTTTGTATTCTATTTAAAAGTTAAATGCAGTTAAACGACAAGATTCACACGAATACATTGTTTTGAAAATTGATATTAATATTTTAGCAACATGTTTAATTTTAGTATATTTTATAGCAGGTATATGTATCCAAAATATCAATAAAGAATGACCGCTATCTCTAAAACTGCTTTATTTCTAAAAGATCTACTTATTTAGCCTTATTTTAAAATATTATTTGTAATAAATGATCATCTAGTTTTAAAAAAATTTACTAAGAAAGGCAATAAAAAATTAAATGACAGCTTATATGCCACGTCATACCAGCTAACTAGTCTACCAAAACGATGTCATAAGTATGAGTCACTCTTAGTAACCTATATTGGACATCAACACTATGAATTTCAGTTTTAGATCTTGATCGTAGAGAAAAATGTATTGGTTTTGCAAAAATATATGTATTTTTTTTGTTATTTATCTGAAAACACATTTACTACCGAAATAATTTCCCGATTTTCACGATTAGCATATGTTGTCGGTTTAAAAGTGGATGTTATTGGTACTTTATTTGGGTCATTATTCGAATTTCTCAAAATTGATTATATGCAATAGGAAAAATGACCAAAAAATTACGAAAACACTTTTAATTTTGATCTTTAATATTGCCCGAGTTATCGTGAAATATTAAAATTGAATTCGTCGAAATTTCAGTTTTCATGAAAATGCCGTTTATTCGACATTTTTTGTTAGTCTTCTTTACTGCTTAAAAATTGAGTTCCTATTGAGAATTTCTTTATATTTCAAAAATACATTAAGATATATCAGTATGATTCAATAAATGTTAAAAATTTTTCCAAATTTCTTGGTTTTTCAAAAAATTGAGTTCCTATTGAGAATTTCTTTATATTTCAAAAATACATTAAGATATATCAGTATGATTCAATAAATGTTAAAAATTTTTCCAAATTTCTTGGTTTTTGGTGAAAGTATTAAGAAAAAATAAGAAAGAATATTTATAGTTTAAGTATTGACTTGTGGATAATACTTGTCTGTGTTTTGCACTGATGATGGCAAATTTGTTACCGAAATACGTATTTGCTTAAAATAAAAGTAAATTTTTTGTGGATTTGGGTTTTTATTTATTTAAATAAGAAGAATATTCGTATGGATTCGTTTGAACTAAAAATATCAAATTAAAACCGCTATAAAAAAAAAAATTGAGACTAGAGATTTTTTTTATATTTTGATGTATATATACTTCAGTAAAATTTTCAGACTTTAATATCAAAAATCGGCAATTTTATCAAACATTATAGGTATACATAAAAACGAGAATTTTACGAAATATTCAAAGTCCTATATTTTGTAGAAAAATTAACGTAACGATTCAAAAATTTTACTTCTTATATAAGGTATCTATGTGAACACCTAAAAAATTTTCAAGCCTCTATCTTTATAATTGTATGAGTTATCGTGAAATAATGAAATCGTATCATCGAAATTACAGTTTTCGTGATAAATGCCGTTTTTTTGTCGTTTTTTGTACTGTTTAGGGTCAATTTTGAGAAATTCTAAAAATGACCTAAGTAAAGTACCAACTACATCCACTTTCCAACCTGAAACATAATTCGTGAAAATTAGAGCATTATATCTGGTAGTAAAAGTGTTTTCAGACTTTAAAAAAAAAAAAACAAGAAAAAAAAAAAGACACACATCATTGTAAAACCAATACATTATTTGTTTCGCTCAGAATCTAAAACACCATTCAAAAATCCTAATTTTTCGCGGGGATTTTACAATGAGTAAATAGATCTGTGACATCTGTATATATTTATAAATTACTCTAAGTAAAAACTATTGGAACGTTAAAGGGCTCTATCATCATAGTCACATGGTTCATTTAATAATAATAATAATAATAAAATTATTTTTTGTACAGACACTGTTTTTATTTTCATAAAACATTAACACGTAAAAATGAACATTGAAAAATATCGATTTGTAATAACCCAAATTTTTGTGTTAAATAATATGTTAAAAACAATTAATACGACTTAAGACGACCTCTAATAAAAATTAATTTTTAATTTTTATATTGCATATTATATTGATAGGTTTTAATTTTTTAAATAGCAAGAAACATTATAAATATAACCACAAATAAATAATAATTTGATTTTAAATCAAATCGTCATTAAATTCTACTATTTTTTTTTTTCATCGTAATACACTATTCACCGTGGTTTGACCCCCGGGGGAATTTAATCACACAAACCAAACGCCGTTGGAACGAGTTTGCGGTTAAGTACGTTTACTTAATCCTTATACGTAACGATCAAAAGACATATTCTCAATAAGAGAGACAGTAGCTGCAGTGGCGCATTTAGCGCACAATATACGTATATAATATTATACTCGATAATAAATTCGAATGTTCGACGAGCGATTCGTGAACATAGCATAAATTTAATATAATCGTAATCAATTTAATGTAATAATATATTCAATAAGATGCAATAAACATAATGCATAGCCGTAGACGTATATTATTATAAATTATGATATACCTCTATTACTATATTTCGCCGGAATATGATAATATAATATAAAATTAAATTTTAATCCGTTCAACGGAAGATTATCGCCTTTTTTATTTAATATTTTTCGTATAAAATTGTATAATTCGATTATTAGGTATACATTTTACATACGTCACGTCACGCGAAAAATTTCTATTTATAAAATTATTATTTTAACTATGGTTACTACATATAGCATAGATACACGTTGTGCCGATGCGACAATTATGTTCGAACGCGAAATAATATTATACATATTATATATATATATATATATATATATATATATATATATAGACTAGTATATTTTACCGTACATCGATATAATATATACGCGTATTACAAATCCACGACCGATATCGTTATATTAAACGATAGTATACCTATAGGTATATGTTTAATATTGGAAATTGTTACAATTAACGTCAGGATTAACCAACTATGACAATATATTATTATATCGCACCATATATTTCATTTATACCAAACACCCGAATGTAAATGATATTATATTATATAAACATATATATATATATATATATATATATATAAATGCGTGTTATATAATATATAGTAATGGTATCAATAATTATTTATTATGTTGTTCCATATTATACGTGATTAACACAATAGGGTGTATTACTTTATATCCATATACATATACATTATACCGTTCAGTGTATTATTGTGTTTAACCCTCTCGCATTCCACTAAAATTTCACAGCCACGTAATATTGAAATAACAATAATATTCGCGTATACCGCGGTAACGGTGTTTATGTATGATGTACGCGGTCACAAAAACAATAATATCAATTATATTATATTATATAGGTTATATAGGTACTTACCGTATAATGGACGTTTACCTATATAATATATTAATATATAATATAATAATGTGTATAACGGAAACTTGTTATTCGTCTTGTACCCCCATGGGCATCTTCGCCAATAAGTAAAATACAATTGAGCGAATTTATATTATATAAAACGAAAACGTGAAATTATTTTAACATAAACATTGTTACGATAATCGATTATAAAATATATAAAATTTTACCATTATATTATAATATACCTACTTGCACATTATAATATTACTATTGCCTACATACAAATATTTACGTTACAATGTAGTTGAGCGAATTTTAATAAAATATTTTACATAACAGACAACAGTCAAATTGTGTATACCAATTAAAAAAGAGCCGTCAAAATTGGTCAAAATAAATAAGCAGTTAATATATAGAAAATTAACAATATATTACATTATAATAATTTTAGTAATATTTTACTACGTATATTATGTATATTTGCTTAAAAATATAAATAATTATTTATATATATTAATATATATGTATATAATATCAAAAGAATATTCGTATATACAAGTCGGAAAGTGTACGCCCATATACATTTACTGCGGTAAAATTTTTGAAATTTAACACTCCCATACGTCACGATTTATATTCAAAAAATTCTATTCTATTAAATGCGGTAAGTATATATATATATATACATTTTTTAGTTGCAGCTTGCAGGTATGAAAACGAAACATAATATTATACTTAAAATCAAAATATTATTAGACTTGCGTTTAACATGATGCGTATAACAATTTTAATATATCTTATAAGTTTTATGAAATTTATTGTATAATATAGATTACATTTATTGGTATGTTATATTTAGGTCTTTTGATTTTATTTTTATCAAACCTAAAGATGTTTTCGACATCATTATAGTCGAATAAAAATAATAATAATAATATAATATATAAGTACACAAACGAAATTATTACACAGTATGATAATATATTATATATAATTATACCTACGTGATTTGTATACTAATATATAGGTAATTATTAGTTGGTATAATGTGAAAATTTAAGTGCGGTGATAAAACGTAATTCCATAAGTGCCGGAATTTAATGTCGACGTGAATGTATGTATAGAAGAAAAGCGCTTTTGTTTATAAGAGGCTGTACGAGCCGTCGGAGGGACGTGTATAAGTAAGTATATGTCGCGTATATACTATAACGTATATTATTATGGTGAACTGAAAAATAGAAATCTGTCGAACGGGATTTCTATTTTATGTAATAGCTATATATAATATACGAGTACATAAACGGCTGGCCAGGGGAAGGAAGAAACTTTAGACAGGATACGATAGATTTTAGAAAAAAAAAAAAAAAGGAAGAAAAACCTGCAATGACACGTCAATGAATGTCCTTGTGTATAACGTACGCGTATATATTTATGTAATATTGTATAAGAACGCGATATATATTTACCGTCGTGTTTACTCCCGCAAATGGATAAGATTATATATTGACTGAGAGACATATTTGATGGATGAAAATGTACTGCTATAAGTTTTTTTTATTTTTTAAAAAAAACTCAGATATACCTGCTATATACGCGTAAAAAATAACGCGTGTTCTATCGTTAATTTCTGAAATATACTCATTTGAGTTATAAATTATTCGAGGATAATAGATTAATAGATAACACTACAGTCTAACTATGTGTTTGACATTTTCCGTGTTAAGGTTCAAAAAATTGCACAAATTTATAATGCATAAATTACAATCCACAAAAGTACACTAGTTTTGAATAATATAGAATATAAAATAATAAGACCCGAATTACACATAAATATATGCATATATGCCCTAAAAAATCACCAGTGATATGCCTTAAAAATAACCACAATCAAATAATGATGTTATGTAATTGTTTTTATTAATTGACCGAAATAATAAATAATTAAACTAATAAAAATGGCTCAAGACCCATATAGAACTCATATAATAATATATCCGTATGTAAAATTTTTGATAGTTAATATTGGTGTAATCTCAATTATAAATTATCGCTATATATAACAGGTAAAACACAAATCACAATGATTTCACTAAACACAATTTTTCCAAATATATATTTTTAAGGACATTTTAAGTATAATCGTGCATTGTTTTCAAAATATAGGTATATGAAATGTGCACTTAAAATTCGAATATATAGAAAAATATGTACAGCTAACACGTAATAAATTGTGTAAATGTGCAAAATATGCGACAAAAAATAAAAAGCTTAAGATTTAGAAACTAATTTCTATAACACCTATATATTATATTTTGAAGGATTATTGATAAACATGCAAACTCTTAGAACTCCCGAACCCCGAATTAATTAAAAACTTTTGGTCTTGTATATTTTTATTTTTTTCGCGTGCTATAGTTGTTAATGTATAATATGTATTTTATAGTCGACTATAATTTTATGTGATGCCATAATACCGAATTTTATACTAGGTATATAATTTTACTCTATATGCGTTTACACGAAACCGTAACAATGTAATACAAGTATGGTCTCGAATCGACTGGATATAATATGCATATAATAATATATTATATATATAACTTCATGTTATATTTTTGGTTTTTTTTGCCGACTTATGAAAGAAAAGTACGGGTTTTGCGAGAGTTCGATATTTCAGTTATAAAAATTTATACTTTTACATATTATTCTTATTATTATTATTATTATTATTATTATTATTATTATTATCATTTCTACACGAATACGCCAACGACGAGGACAACGGCGAAAAATAAAAATAAATATGATTCTCAACACTTTGGGCACGATAACTTTTCATCGTGAATAATATTACCGTAAATATGTCTGGCGAAATAATACGATTCGAAAAACAGAAGAAAAAAACACGCGAAAAAAACGCACACATCGATAATCTACACGACGTCATAAACACGAATATATAATACATGCGAGATATAGAAATATACGTTCGTTGTCAACGACGAGGCCCATAACGGTTTCGCATTATAACTTATTATCATACGCGTATGTCGAGTATACATATACAGGGAGATCGTGGATTTTTAAAATTTTCGGGACATGAAATATAAGCGGTTAAGGAATATTGGTATACACTTAAATATATTTTTTTTCCGCATAGGTATAACGTACTCGGATAAAAATGTAAATTAAAATTTTTATGTCAATAAACCTCAAATTACTTACACTGATATTGTGAAAAATTAATATAAAATTATAGATAAACTGTTAAATAATACGTCATGATGATTTTTACACTATAAGGCATTTAGCAGGTTTCGTATAAATTTTAAACTATATCGCTAACGAAACTATTGATTGGCCGAAATGATTGGATTTTTTCTGGTATTATATAGAGTGCTGCAGATAATATAATATTATATTAAGCGTATGATACGTAAGAATATTTGCTCGACTTTCGATCACTCTGTATACATGACACTCGAGCTCAAGACTCGCTACGTCTATATTCTATTGTAATATACGATAATGCGTTTTATTGGAGAAAACTATAATAATATATTCGCGCGATTGCACGCAATAAACTTTTACTTCGGGCGGACGCCGTATAAATGCGACTCGCGTAAAATATGCAAAATTATTATGTCTATATTATACGCGTGTATATAATACAGGTGTCGCGTATAAATTATCGAAATAAAACATTTACGGTCATACGCATTTTATTTACGTATATAACGCGCGGATCCAGATGAATTTTACGATTCGTTTAATTCGATTATTGATAATAGTGTAATATTATCATAACGACATAATTATTATTATTAATTATTATATTATATAGTTGTAAACGACAAAAATGATATACCGGGACAGACCGTAACTCAGTGGCGGATTTTAGGGAGCCATTCCCTCCTCCCCGGGCATTTTTTATTTCCAATTTCGATTGATGAAATATTTTTTCCGAGTACAACAAATATAGTTTAATATGGAAAATTGAAAAACCCGATGATAAAATGAACATTTGTAACGTGATGGTATAATATTATTGAAATTAAATGGTGCGATAGATATGCTAATTCTGTTAAGACCATACAAACATCTTATAAATTATGCTTTGTTAACTCTATGTTCAGTGCGGTTATGACATAACCCTGGTGAACAAAAATTCTTATCGTTTTATTACTATTCACTTCAATTATCATTGCTATGAGTTTTGACAAAAATAATCGTCCTCCATCTAGTATAAGCACCAACTCATAATCCGTCACTTCCGTAATATGTTTACGATGTGAAACTTATTCGATATAGATATATACATTATTATTAAATTTAACTTTTAAATTATCGTTAAATTATTACGTTTAAAAATAACTAATTTAGTTAAAAAGTTAATAATTTAAAAAATTAACTAGTTAAGTTAAAATAAATTAAAAATTTTACTTTACATCTTTTAAATAGTATTAGTTATATATGTTAAATAAAAATACCCAATGTCTACAAAAAATTTGTTTTTATTTCAACAAATACGTATTTCGAAAATAATGTTTTCATCATCAGTGTTTAACAAACACATGTATGTTCATCATCAGTGTTTGTTTAACACTGATGATGAAAACATTGTTTTCGAAATACGTATTTGTTGAAATAAAAACAAATTTTTTGTAGTCATTGGGTATTTTTAATTAATAAAATGTCTACAAGTGACTCTCACCAAAATAATTAGTTATATATGGCTAATGTATAATTAATAATGCTCAACCGCGATATGTTATAATATATATGAAATTCCACATTTATGAATCATGTGGCATGGATCATAATATTCATAAACTACACCTATGGTGATGGTTCTATAAGTGTAGAGTGACGGTTCTATTTAATTGCGGTTGTCCTTTTTATAACCATATTATAACGGTCGAAGGTCCGACAGAAGTGTTGTAAAAACGTTCAACTCGCGTGATACGTATCATCAAAACATTAAGCCGTATAACGACTATTTACTCGACTGGTCCAAAAACTGGGAAATGAATTATATACATATAAAAATGTTGTATTTGTATACTTCTTAGGAGAAATAAATTTTAAAATTCAAATTTGACAGACTGTATTATATTATTATAATATTATATTGTATTATAATTTATAATAATATATATTAGTCTCTATATAATGACATTCATCGTTATCCTAACAGTCAATTATTAGTCACGCATATAATTTTTTTTTTATGCTCGTCATTTTATAACCTATTTTACACTTTAAATTATATGACAATACTAAAAATAGAAAAAGAAAGGAAAGGGATACTGGTGTGGAAGGGATACAGCTGTAAAGAGGAAAGTGTTGAGTTTTGATTACAATTTGAATGCAATAATAAATAATTACATTCGTAAAAACGATTTTGAGCGAAGGTCATCAGATAATATATGTACCGTTTAAAATTTTTACATTTATCAGTCTCTACATTCAATATAAATAATTTATCATAAAACCCCTAAAAGAGTATAAATACCCAAATCTGACAGAACTTCGCTCAGAAACGTTTTTCGAATATAATGATTTATCATTGCATTCAAATTGTAATCAAAATTCAACACTATTCTCTTTACAAATGTATCCCTTCCACGCCAGTATCCCTTCCACATCAGTAACCCTTCCATACCAGTATCTCTTCCCTTGCTTTTTACATTTTGAGCGAAAAATGTCTTGGTTTTACAATGATGAGTGTCCTTATTTTTTTTTTTTTTTGTTTTTGTTTTTATTTTTTTTTGTATGCCTGAAGACAATTATATACTTTAAACAAGAAAAAACATAAAAAAAAAATCGTAAATGTAATAATTCACAACTAATTGGAAATGAGATAAATAAAATGTATTTAAGCTTCAATAAAAAATAAAAAATTTTTAAAAAAAATTGTGAATTTTATTTAACGTTATTATACAATATTGTAATACAGGTATAATAAGACAAATCCATAAATTACCTTAAATATTATTGATTTTATAGAAATTTCATATTTAAACACATATAAAAAATTTAAAAAATTAGTTTTGGGATTTTCCTAATATTTGAAAAATTTGTTAAGATATATTATATCAGTACGTTACAATAAAATTTTAAAAATTTTTCCAAATATTTTGGCTTTTCTATTAATTTGTATTGTAAAAGTATTGAGAAATAATAAGAATAATATTGGTATAGATTCTAAGATTTTCGTTACAACTAAAAATATCAACTTTAAACCGCTATATAAAAAAAAAAGAAGAAAAAAAAAAGACTAGGGATTATTCTAATATTTTGATATGATGTTAAGTAAGATGAATATATACATCAGTAAAATTTTAGATCTAAATAGCAAAAATTGCAAATTTAATCAAGCATTATTATATATGTCGCATTGTCGCATCCACTTGGTGAAATCGTGAATTTCATGAAATGGATATCCATTTCATTCAATTCGATCAAATCGTGTAAGTCATTTTTAAGTTCATGAAATGAACACAAATTTTATCCATTTCATGAAATGGAAACGTTCATTTTACACATTGTGTAATTTTTTAAAAAATTACACTTTAAGATTATTCTTTGCAGAAATTGAATTATTTAAATAAATGATTAAAAGTAACTGCAAATATGTGATAAAGTAAATTATTATATTTTTTATATTTAATTATATAATTATTAATTATTATTATAATAATTTAAGGATTTATGACAACGACTATTACATTACATTTAACCAATTTATTAATACAAATACAACGTTTACTAATAATTTACTTTTAATCATTTATTTAAATAATTCAATTCCTGCGAAAAATAATCTTGAAGTGTAATTTTATTTTTTTATAAAAAAATTGAATTTTCATTCAATTCGATCAAATCGTGTAAGTCATTTTTAAGTTCATGAAATGATCACAAATTTTATCCATTTCATGAAATGGAAACCTTCATTTTACACTTTGTGTAATTTTTTTTACACCATTATGAAATGGATAAAATTTGTGATCATTTCATGAACTTAAAAATGACTTACACGATTTGATCGAATTGAATGAAATGGATATCCATTTCATGAAATTCACGATTTCACCAAGTGGATGCGACATATACATAAAAACGAGAATTTTACGAAATATTCAAAGTACTATACATTGTAGAAAAATTAACCAAACAGTTCAAAAATTTTACCACATATATATAGTAGCTACTTGAAAAACTGAAAAATATTCAAATCTTTATCTTCAAAATTGCATGAGTTATCGTGAAATATTAAAATTGAATTCGTCAAAATTTCAGTTTCCGTGAAAAATGCCGTTTTCTTGTCGTTTTATTTGTCGCATAGGGTGAATATTGAGAAATTTGAAAAATGACCTGAATAAATAACAACTACATCCATTTTCTAACCAGAAATATATTATGCTGCTCGTAAAAATAGGCAAGGCTGGGCATTAACGAGTTAATTTAAGTTAAGTTATTTTAAACTTTTTAACTTAACTTCTACTATTTGAATATTTGATAACTTAACTTGACAACTATAAGGGCAGTATGAGTTACTATTTATGACCCGTAATTCATTCATCGCCTTGGTGGACTAGTTAACTGGTTGCTTGTTTAACACAATCTAAAATTGTGTTTACCGACGACTACGACGACATATATTGCTACTACTATGGGAGGAGCTTATATTATGCATATATTAAAAGAATTATCACGTGGCATAAATGCTGTCATCATTCAAATTATGAGTAGAGAATTGTATTATTAATGCTACAGTTTTATAGTAGGGAGTTTATATGAACTACACCTCACAATTCATTCTAGTAGACTAGGATAGATACTTATCAAAATACAACACACTATCCTCTAAATACTTGTATTCTAAGGTAATCAATATTTTTTTTTTTTATTAGTTCGACTCGAAAATTCATAACTACTATTTAAATTTTAATATCTACAACTGTTATTATTGTTATGTTGATTAACATATGATATTACTGTAAAATGAAGTGTTTATGGGACATTAGGAGCTAATTATTGTTTAACATATGAACTCCGCATCTCATATCAAATCATGATGGGAATAGGTAGCTGGTTGCTTGCTCAACACAATCTGCTATTGTGTTCAACGACGACTACAATGACATACTATTAGGTGTGGAGCTTAGAAGCTTTTACGGGCAAACTATGCCAGTAATATATTAATAGATTTAGATAACTTAAAGAAGACAGAAAAATACCCTAACCTATAGCTGTACGAGGGAATGAGAAAATATAAATAGTTCAACATAATTAACTTTATAAAAAGCCAGAAGTATACTAAGTTTTATGCGCTGCTATATTATATTGCTCTTTCCCCGTCATCTACTACTTCTTAAATAAGCTCTAAGCTATTCATTAGAAAAAGATGCTGGAAATAGGTCTGATGATATTGATTATAATTTTGTTTATAATTTTATTTTATTTATGTATGCGTTATATTCCTACGTAATATTGTGGTAATCGATTAGGTGAAAACAAATGTAGATTGTGTTGAGCAAGCAACCTAATACCTATTCCATGTAGTGGAGGAATAAGAAATTTTATTGAGAATATTATATTATATCACTAACATTAGCAACTTGTTTACTTTTACAAAAGTAATGTTAAAGTTGTTGAATTATAATATGATTTGTTGTATTATTATATTTAAAGCTGTCAAAAGCAATCTAACTCCACTCTATATATAAGCCAATAGTTCACGATGTTACGAGCATAAGCCTGTCGCTTACATTGGATTGATCTTTTCACAACTTCTCTCTGTCCTCTAACTAGCATAATTATGCTGTGCGAGGACAAAGAGGGGTTGTAAATAGATCAATATAATGAATAGATTGAAATAACATTGTCCGTCATCTCATTTGCCAAGAATGAAGACATCTATGCTGATCTTGGCAAATGAGATGATGGTAAAAGAGCAATCTAATTAACTACATAATACAGCGAGATTTGAGTTGTTCATTTGAGGTGTTCTTTCATATTCATTCTCTTTTTGTACTAGGGGAATACTAAGCTGTACATGAAGAGATGACAATAGAAATTGATTTCACTTTCATTGCACTTCGGTAATTTTTCACTCTTATTTAAGTTGTTCAAAACTATTATTAATTAATATATTTCTGTCTTAATTTGCAGGTAAAATCCTCTAAACTCCACACTAAACAGCATGCCTTTGTATTCATTGGTGAACACAATTGTAGATATTGTTGAGCAAGCAACATGATACCTAATCCATGTAGTGGGCAAAATATGAATTTTATTAAGAATATTATATTATATCACTAACTTTAGCAATTTGTTAATTTTTACAATAGTAAAATTAAAGATACTTTCACAAAAAAAAATTTATAATGACGAATAGTTTCATTATAATTTTTGATTATAATTTAATTATTTTAAAGTATTTGTTATAAACCTACGTTATATAGTGGTAGTGGATTTTGGTTAACACAATTGTAGATCGTGTTGAGCAAGCAACCTGACACCTATTCCACGTAGTGAGTACTATATGAATTTTATTAAGAATATTATATTATACCACTAATTATAGCAATATGTTTACTTTTATAAAAGTAAAGTTAAAGTTGTTGAATTATTATGTATGGAGCTGTCAGCTGTCAAGCACTATCTCTCCACTATATATACATATATATGAGGCAGTAGTATACTATGTAACGACTAATTGCCTGTCGCTTAGATTGTATTGATCTTTCTTCTTCACCGCCACCAGCTTAAATGAGCAAACATAAGCTGTTCTAGCTGGAGGAGGTGAAGGAGATAGATCAATCTAATCAACTATATAATAAAGCGAGAAGTGAGTTCTAAGCCATGTTGCTAGATAATATTGATATTTCTTCTTAGTCTTTCTCTTTTTGTACAAGCTTAACTGACCTGCACAGGGAGATATGACGATGGAAATTATTCAATCTCGGTTGGGTAAAATTTCTATCTTATTTAAGTTGTTCAAAATTTTTAATATATTATTGTCATGATTTGCCAGTAATTTCTTCTAAGTTCCACACTTAATAGCATGTAATCGTAGTCGTCGGTGAACACAATTGTAGATTGTGTTGAGCAAGCAACCAGCTACCTAGTCCATCAAGGTTAGGTATAAGTTGCGGGGCATAAATGGTAAACCATATTGAGGTTTTTATTTCCCAATAACACTCTATTTCATTTACAATTATAAATTATATAGTACAATACTCTAACCTATATGTTGATTAATTTAAAGTTGTATATTTTCAAATTTTATTAGAGATTATGTATTTATCGAATAAAAAAAAAAAAATGTTTACGTTGCGATACAAGTTTACCTAGTTTAGTACTCATTACTGCATCATATTCCTTAAACAAAAAGTGCTATTCGCATATGGTATTCTTTCATTGATAAAAAAAAACTTAAAACTAAAATAAAACAAAATTATTTCTTTATTTGATGCGAAAATTAATAAATGATATAATTTTAATCTTGTCAATTTAAATTTATCAATATAACATATTAGGATGATATAGTTACATCATCTCCTCCTTCTAGAACAACTAAGGTTTACTCATTCTAGAGGATGGAGGAGAAGCAACAAGATCAATATAAACTAAGCGACAGGCATATACTCGCAACATAGTATACATTGCCTTATATATATATATACTCGTATATATAGTTGAGAGATAGTGCTTCTGACTAGAGCTTTATACATAATAATTGAACAACTTTAACTTTACTTTTGTAAAAGTAAATTAAATGCTAAAGTTAGTGATATAATATATTATTCTTAACAAAATTCATATTTCCACCAATACGTGGAATAGGTATTACTGTATTACGTTGCTTGCTCAACACAATCTACAATTGTGTTCACCGAAAATTACTGCCACAATATAAAGTAGGTTTATAACGCATTTCTAAGAATAATTAAATTATAATCAAAAATTGTATTGAAACTATAAGTAAATATCACTTTTTTCTTTTGAAAAAGAAAATTTTTAAATTTTTAGATGTCTCTATAAAATAATTCTAGGTATAAAGTTAATGTTTCTGGAAAATAAATATCATATTCTCTTTATTGTTAACGAATCACCTTGGAATGTTTGTTTCTGACGAAGATAGAATAAAATATGCGATTTAGCACATTTCTTGTAAATATGAAATATAAGTATATTCGTATGATGTAATGTTACATATGTTCAAAATAAAATAATAGCTATATAAAAGAATACAGCGGACTTTTACGTTTGAATGATACGTTGAAATCGCAGTCGATTACAATTCCATTATATGATCTTAATAGATGATGTTTCTTCATTGTCTTTCTCTCGTTGTACTAGTTATACTAAGCTGTACAGGTTAACTTGATGATGAAAATTGAACCATCTTGGTTTGGTTCATTGTTCTGAATAATTTAAGTTGTCCAAAACTATTATTATATTACTGTAATAATTTGCCTGTAAAGGATTCTAATCTCCACACCTAATTGAATGTCATTGTAATCGTCGGTGAACACAATAGCAGATTGTGTTGAGCAAGCAACCAGCTACCTATTCCCACCATGGTTTGATATGAGATGCATAGTTCATTCATTATACAATAATATCTTATGTTAATAAACATAACAATAACTGTTCGATACCGAATTTAATTTCATTGAGGCCGCATGCGCTTCAGCCGTCTGTGTCTGAACACGGTTCCGTGGACATCCTTGGTACAGAATGTGTTTTGTACGAGTGCACGCGATCCTAACGCTGAATAGCGTCATCAGTTTACAACCGTCATCGTTGACACAGTGTTCTATATCACGTCGTCGTGCCGGATCGCATCATTGGTGGTTCACCGCCGACCGTTGCAGTTCTTTTTTTTTTCAGTTATCATTATGCGCGTTCTCGTTCTCGCTCTCGTACTATTTTTACAACCAGGTGACCGATCGATGTTTTTTCTAGTCTCGTCAACATTACAATTGGATACAAACCGCAAGTTCACCAAGGTCAAATCAATCAGGTTGTAACTTTGTATACAATTGTTTTTGTACGCACAATATATCTTTAATTTTATGTCATTTATACACTCAATGTTATTTTATTGATTTGACAAAGCTAATATTACGTTAACAAATTGTATAAATTGTACCTATCCTTTACTATACAGTCCACTCGCAAATAAAGGTTGTGTGTGCGCAACCCAGCCGTACACAATAACAGTTGAAGATATTGAAATTTGAATAGTAATTATGAATTTTCGAATCGAATCTAGTAAAAAAAAAAAAAAAAAATATTGATTAAGTTACGATATAGGTATTCAGAGGAAAGTGTGTTGTATTTTGATAAGTATCTATTTTAGTCTACTAGAATGAATTGTGAGGTGTAGAGCATATAAAATCCCTTCTATAAAACTGTAGCATTAATAATACAATTCTCTAGTCATAATTTGAATGATGACAGCATTAATGCCACGTGATAATGCTTTTAATAAGTGTATAATATAAGCTCCTCCCATTGTAGTAGCAATATATGTCGTCGTAGTCGTCGGTAAACACAATTTTAGATTGTGTTAAACAAGCAACCAGTTAACTAGTCCACCAAGACGATGTATGAATTACGGGTCATAAATAGTAACTCATATTGACCCTATACTCTGTTTGCGGACGTAAGGTGACCGGTAGTTCAATCACTCGCACAACATAATTTATAAATGATAATATATATTGATTTTATTAAAAACTAAATAATTTAATAAAATAATAACAGTAGTAAATACTGCAATATTATAGCTATGTATAATAGTTACAATGTTTTAAATAAAACATGAAGTTCAAATGAACCTTTACAATAATATTTTTAATAATATTATTAGACCGTGCGGATCGCGAAAGCTCGCATTCAATACCGTACGACGACTGACGAGCAGGCGGCGGTGGCGGTGATTTACCGATCATCGCCGCCATCGATAAACGTAACTTTGCTCAAACCAGTATTTGCATATAATTCGGGTAGTCCCGTCTTAATAAGCAAATAGGAACGGTAGGCCGTTGGGGTGGACGGGTGAAATATGACAGGCGTGAAACACGACCGTGTCAACTCTAAATAACAGTTTTCTATTTACAGATAAATGATACAGTTATAACATACGAGTATATTTTGATTACTTCATGGTTGATTTTAGGGAAAGAAGTTAGTAATTATGAAATGTGAAATCGAAAAAAAAAAAAAAAAAAAAAAGAAATAATATCTGTTATTGGTTTGGGTATTTTACAGGTGAATAGAAGACAAAGTTGCATTCTATTTAAAAGTTAAATGCAAATATTTTATAACTGGCTTATGTATACAAAATATCAATAAAGAATGAACGCTTTCCTATAGTGCTTCAATCCTAAACTCAAAAGGTTCTTTTTATTTGTTATTATATTGAAATAGGATTTGTTACAAATGTACATCTGGTTTTAGTAAAATTTACTAAGAAAGGCAGTAAAAAATTAAATGACAGCTTATATGCCACGTGACTTTTTTTTAATATGTGTAATAATATACGAGTAGTAGCAAGTCATGTCGTCGTAGTCGTCGGTAAACACAATTGTAGATTGTGTTGTGCAGCAACCAGCTATCTAGTCCACCAAGGCGTTATATGAATTACATACAAAGTAACCCATATTGATCCTCTACTCAGCTTTTTATTTACAGATAAATGATACAATAATAAAATATATTTTGATTACATCATGGTTGTTTTTTTTGGAATGAGCTTAGTAATTATGAATTATCGATTCGAATTATAAAAATAAGAAATAGATGATACTGGTTTGGGTATTATACAGGTGCATAGAGGACAATGATGTATTCTAATATAAACTTAAATGCAAAGATGAATCACCGCATTCGAAAACCTATTTTTATTATTTATGATAAACCATTGCATTTGGAAAAACTATTTTGAGCGAAGTTCTGTCAGATATAGTCATTTAGGTGACAAGAGATTTTATGAGCATTTATATAGCTATAATATATATATATATATATATATATATATAACTTAGAGACTTGAAAATTATGTATGGTGTTCATTTATATGTATTATATGTGTAATAAAATGTTGCGTTTTAAATATTTAATTAAAAATGTTAATATTTTAAAAAATACCTACATCATAATCTGACTGAACTTCGCTCAGAATCGTTTTTTGGAATGCAATGGTATATCATTGCATTCAAATTCTAATTAAAATTAAACGTTATGATTTGCACATCTGTTACAGGTTAGGTTAGTATCCCATGCGGCAGGAGTATCAGCTCTTCTTTTTAGTTTTAAAAGTACTCGACACTAGAAATTTAGTGTATACGTTTGATGATATATATAAATATAATTTATCTCTTTTCTACAAAAAATAAATAAATAAATAAACTACATACTTCTACTTATATATAGTTAGGTATCGTCGTAATAGTTACTATAGATGTATAAAGTTGGCATGGTAAAATCCGCAAGAATCACGTCACGTCGCATTGTTAACCGCGGTATAGTGCGGTATTAGAGTAGGTATACAATGGTTACGGATATAAAATATAAATCCCTGCGATTCGTATACGGTTAATAACGATACGTATAAACAAATAACGCCCCTACTTCTTCCAGTTTACGCGGCTGCTTTCTCCGAAGACCTGCACGAGGATTTTTCCGTGACGGCCGTGTCGCCGCGACGGTAACTCCCAACACTCGTAAATTTTTATCTCTTCCGGTACACACAAATCTCGCAGCACTAACATACACCGTGAACGTATAAAAACAAATCGTTTCGCGCCATCATCATATTAAACGTGATAAATAAATACGCTATATGTAACCACTACGTATACACAACGCTGCACCGGTGGGTACTATATTGTGTTTTCTCGCAATCGTAATTTGAATTATCAATTCCCATCCGAGGGAGACGTAAATTCACGATCTCCCGAGGTCGGGCGTGTGCTGCTCGTATATCTAGGTATAATAATATAATATAAACACCGCGGTGGAAAAATACAACTCCTCTGGTTTTCCGGCGCCGCGCGGTGGGAATCGGTTTTTCGGCGCGGAATCCTGAGAAATGGCCTCGCGGACTCTCGTATAATAATATAGCGCATTTTATAACCGCACAGGTGGATAACCACTATATATATAAACGTCATTATACCAGTTACCACCACCGCGGTTTATCTCGACCACCGTGCGAAACTTTTGGCTCGTCGGGGATTTACACTCGCGATTCGCGTGCGTGTCGGACCGATCGTACGGTAAAACACCGACGAAAATCTAACACTATTTATATACAATATATTATGTGTGTGTGTGTACTATACGCCTATATAGTACGATATTGTTATTAATGGTTTGCCCAATTATATAAATTACTCCAGACAATTCTACACAACTTATTATTATTACTAAATACACGCGTTGGTTTTTATGCCTAGTTAATTTTAAACCTACATATAATATACACTACATAATACATAATATACATAATAATAAAAATAATAATAATAATAATAAAAATTACAATAATAATAATAATAATAATAATAATAATAATAATAATAATAATAATAATAATAATAATAATAATAATAATAATAATAATAATAATAATAAAAATAATAATAATATGTGCATCGAATTATTAAACTCTTTTTACGTTTAAAACGCATTATACAAGATCGTGGTAATGTTTAATACCGATTATAGTCAAATCATTATTATCGAACTTTTAAATCGAGACAAAAAAATGATTTTTATTTTTTTTATGAAATCTGCAGGATATTTTATAATATTATTATATATTCGCATTACACGTCATATTGTTATGTTATAGTTTATGCGAAAGGAACACGACTGTCTATAGATTTAATTTATTGACCGTTATACTTATTACAGTTTCTAAAATCAATAACTCGATTGAATCAATTTTTCATTTCCCCCATATTATACTCGTATGTGTGTCATAATACCTATACTATACTAAAAATAGAGGGGATTAAATAATTGAATTCCTGAAAGTCCCGTTTCATTGATATAATTCTATTTAAAACCAACAGCCATGTACGATCGAAATTCAATAAAGAATATAATTAATTTTTCACCTTAGAGTTTATACTGTATATTTTTATTTAGTCATAATTTCACAATAATTTTATAGGACTTACCTACTTTTTTTTTTCACAAAAATTAATGAAAATTGTGCGACACATCATCGTATACACATAACATAAAACGTATAACATTTACGTATATTAAATGCACTAAATGCGATTATTTTTAATTATAATAAATATTTAAATTATAAATTACATGTAGATATTATACCTAATAGATACACCTGTATTATTATTTTTATAATATTATGAATCAATGTTTAGTAGACGTTAGTAAATTTTAAAAAAATTTAATTTTTATTTGAATTTAAAATATCAAATTCCTATACGTTGAATATATATTTTATCCATCGATATATGATATTAGGAATATTATTATTATTATTATTATTATTATTATTATCACATTATTCTTATATTTTTAAAACTACATTATTTATACATTAGGAAATTTAAATTACTTAAACATAAAATACATTGATGTTTAATAATAATATAATGTATAATATATATTAATTCAGTGATGAAAATGGGTTAAAAGAAGCGGAAGTGGCTAAATATTTAATGAAAATATTACCTTGTCAAGACCTTTGGTCAAGTCTAATTTATATTTATATAGTAAAATATTAAAATTTAATTACACAAAAATTGCTGTCATTAATTCGTTTTATACTCGTATTATATGTAATACTTATATACGACTTTCTAATAAAATACTAATTTTAATATAAAAGTCTAGGAAGGATGCATTATTATGAAGGGATTGTATCCTCCATATCACCACATTTAGATTAACTACTACTGTCTATATAATTATACTTATTTTATAAAAAATTAAACAATATTCGATTTAAGTATAATATAATCCACATAAATTTTTAAATTTATATATTATAAAATATATATTAAAATATTATAGTCAGATAAATTTTATACTTTATAAATATTATAAGTACCTACATAATAACAAATATAACCAAATGCCGAGTATGTTGTTCTATTAAAAATGTGACATGCCTCTAATGTTTCGAATTATAAATTCCTATAAATTATAATTATTAGGTACTTTTTTATATTATTATCCCCATTAAAATTCAATTTAAAAAAAATTTAAAATTTATTTAATTACATTTTTTATACACTCTTATTTATTTCACATAAATTAATTACGCAATATACTAAAAAGTTCCGTACACATTGTACGTGCGTTTAGATAAGAACTACATAGTTTTTAAATAGTTCAATTATTTTTAGACATTTTTAGTAATTCGAAAGCATAGTTATAAAATATTAACTCGTATTTTAATTGAGGGTCTTATTTTTATTTTTTATCATTTTCCCGTCTTCTAATACATGCGGACAACCGTTTAACCGCACATTATACATTATACAAGTATTATCGGATATATTTTGTATAAATGATGTATTCATCATACAATATATTTTTAGATGGTGCTCACGTATTTAGTGTTGCTTTTTAATTCCAAAATGGTTTGATAAATATTTTATTTTGGCAAAACAACGGAAATACTTACTTTTATCATTATTGTTGTTACTGTTGTATACGCAACGTGGCCAATTGTTTTTAAAATAACGCGAAGATGGTTAGAGAATACGAGACGATATGGATATCCATGGTATAGTGTATACCACGGTTATAGTGCTCGCTCGTATGGGTGAGTGTATTCGCGCGCTAAAGGGACTAAAACGTTATTTTTATTATGTATACCGCAAAATGGACAATTTTGGTCAGGTAGCTGTTAAAATAGTGAACAGTGTGCTTATATGCGTGTATATTGTCGGCCAAGGTCCCCCAGGTCCAATTCAGCGATGTGCGTGTTTCCCGCGAACATGGTATCGTATATATAAATAAATATGTGTGTGTGTGTGTGTGCATACAGTTACCCGAATAGTAGTTAGAACTCGTCGTATCTACATATACGTATTATATTATATACATATAAAATAATAATAATACGACTAAAAACCCTATCCATTCGAGAGTCGACTGATCGAATGTCCACTCTTGTTGCAAGTATTATAAATTTATAATATTATATCATATTATGTGTATATACATTATATGTATATTAATGCGTATAGTAAATTCTCGTTTACCTTTAACCTTATTCTATTACTATATGTACTCGTATATGTACTTTATAGGTATATAATATAATATTACGTACAAATTCCCGTTTTTGAGAGTGTGTAATTCGTGACGACCGCATCACCTATAATACGGGAGGTTATATATATAGGTATATAATAATAATATATGTATATAGTATACCTAGGTATAAATGCGTTTACACGATAGTTTGTACGGTCGTTTGTCGGACTAAATATCTAATAATATATATTATATACACTATCTGTTGTAACTACATACACTGTACGTATTTACGCTTATATGTAAAACAAATAATAATATATTATATACGTACGTGTGTCAATATAATTCTACGTATATTGCCTCCGTTCACCTCACTGCCAGAACAAATAATACTCCAAATACTCACCCCCTAGCTGTCATTAACTGATTTACAGGTCGAGCTTCATTAATAGAACGGAATAATGTTAACTAAATTGTATCACTTTAAATAATTACTCCTGGTCCGATAGAAAGAGCAGACATTATAAATTAAAGGATTTTCTCTCTCTCATTCTCTTTCTCTTTCTCTTTCTCTTTCTCTTTCTCTTTCTCTTTCTC
>JAIUCT010000011.1:6480795-6493866 GCA_021307375.1 Tetraneura akinire | reverse complement strand
CTCTTTCTCTTTCTCTTTCTCTTTCTCTTTCTCTTTCTCTTTCTCTTGCTCTTTCTCTTTCTCGCACACGCTGCACTCGGTCTACACTCATTCGCTATGAAGTTTTATGTATTATATAGGGGGAAGTATATTTTAAGAGAGGAGCTTTAGAGATTTTAGAACTTGTGAGACCTTCCTCTCACTAGTTTCTTTTAAAATTCACATTATGTGGAAAAATGTCTGCATTTCACTTTATTTAGTGCACTTTTTATGTACACACACACACACACACACACACACACATATATTGAGTATTGTCAAAAATAAGTTGATAAGAATATTATTAGTATTTTTAATAAAAAATATTAATCAATATTAGTCATTTACGATATCTAGCCCTGCTAGTAAGGGGTTTTAACCCCCCCCCTTTTAACTTGTTATGTTGTATAGTACGTAATAAATAAAAAAAATACTTAATATCTATATATTTAAAATTTAAATATAATTATTGCTGATATTGCCATCAATTGTTATCACTTAAGTGTATAGAAATTATCAAGATTTATCTAGTGCATTAACACTTGTTAAAGAAGTTATTTAAATATTCGAAGAGAAGAAAATTAATTTCAATGAAGAATTATCGAAATATTTTAAAATGCATCTAAATTTGTATCAATAGACAGTGATTGGAGAAGAAATAAGAATTCTTATTGAGTATGTGATTGTCAAATTATTGACCATTTTATTTAAGACTTGAAAGAAAAATAAAGATAAGTTTAAAGCAGTGGTTCCCAAGGGGAGAAATTGCCCCCAACTAGGGAGGAATTAGTTACTGAATGGGGAGAGAATATAGTTTTAATGAAATAACGAGAAATTTATTGTTTATAATTATGTCATTTTACAATCAGAAAAATTAAAAAAAAAATTAGGTGAAACACAATTGTAGATTGTGTTGAGCAAGCTACCTATTCCACCATGGTTTGATTATGGTATTTATCAGGCACGTATCTAGACCGTAATCTTGGGGGGGCGAGTTTTTTTATAAATATATCTATATAAGTTGAATACTCATATATTTATAATTTATATACAATTAAAATAAATACACATAAACTATATGTTGTATATACTAATTGTATGTTTATATGTTTTATTATTTTCCATATAAAGAGAGATATTTAAAGTTGCACTCCCTTGATCAGTGATCACGAGCCGCCACTGGTATTATTATATTATGTTACAAATATATATCTAGACTTATTCAGGTATTCAATTTTATTTTAACGTAAAAAGAGTTAATTTACAAAATTATTGCGATATTTCTATTAAAATTAAATTAATTATTGAATTTTGTATAATATTATACGGTCCTTGGGGGGGCGATCGCCCCTATCGCCCCTCCCTTAAATACGTGCCTGGTATTTATGGTAATCCAAAATTAGCTTCTGAACTTCCAATGACACTTCTCTTCATTATACGGTAATATCATATATGTTAAATACATCACAGTTTTATATATTTAAATTTGAATAGTAATTATAAATTATCGAATTGAATAAAAAAATAAGAAATAAGCTAATACTGGTGTGGGTAGTAAATAGGTAAAAAGAAGACAATGTTGTATTCTATATAAAACTTTAATGCAAGACGAATCATCGCATTCGAAAAACTAATTCTAAGTGAAGTTCATACATACTTATAGAATATTATTTACTTCATGATGATTACCATTTAAATCATTTGTTTCTAAATAAATCCCTATAAATATTTAGTAGTATCATCTTTCTTAAATATGTCCATCTCAACAAAATGGTTACGGTTTAATATCAGATATCTGAAAACCCTTAATAAAAATTATTTTGAAAACACCTATATATTTCTTATTGCCTATATAAAAAATGCGTGATTTCAATAACAGAATTAAACATTTTATTAGGATAATTAACACAAGTATCAAAGAAAAAACATATTTAAAAAATGTTTATTGAACTCTTAATTAATAATTATTTCTAAATACTAATTATCATTTAACATCTCACCACCCACATTCTACTTTAAACTAATCATTAGTGTCGACAACTGCAAACTATATTTCATTTTAATAGCGAATTAAATATATTTAATACGTTATTAACAGTACAAGGGAGTTAAATACTCCGCACCTCATAAATCAAATAATCAGGGATAGATACCTACAAAAATACAATACTATCCTATCAATGCTTGTATCGTAACGTAAACATTATTTTTTTATTTTATTTGAAAATACATATTTTCTAACCAGATATCAAAATATAAAACTATGATGTAATCATCATATAGGTAATTTATAATTTATGAATAAATGAAGTAAATGAAGTGTTTTTGGAATTTAGATGCTTATTATAGTTTACTATACATACCCCGCTCCTCACATCAAACCATGGTGAAATTGGTAGCTGGTTGCTTGCTCAACACAATCTATAATTGTGTTCACCGACGACTACAAAGACATGCTTTTAAGTGTGGAGCTTAAAAGTTTTTACAGGCTTAAAAATGATGACAGCTTATATGCCATGTGACCTGTTTTAAATATGTGCGATAATATAAGTTCCGCCTATAGTAGTAACAAGATATGTCATCGTAGTAGGTATATTAAGAATATTATCGTATGGATTCAAAGATTTTATTATATTTTTAACTAATGATTTACTGGCAAATTATGACAGAAATATATTAATTAATTTGAACAACTAAAATAAGACAGAAAAATTACCCAACCGAGATGGATCAATAAATAAATAAGATGGAAATTTTCCATCGTCATATCTTCCTGTATAGCTTAGAATAGATAGTACAAAAAGAGAAAGACTATGAACAAAACACTTATATTATCTTATGACGTGGCTTAGAACTTACTTCTCGCTATATTATATAGTTGATTATATTGATCAATTTTCTCCACCTCAAACCTCTAGAACAGCATATGTATGCTCATTCGAGAGGAGTGAAATGGAGAAAAAAGATCAATACAATCCAAGCGACAGGCATATCCTCGTAACATAGTGTGCTACTGCCTATATATAGTGGATAGATAGTGCTTCTGACAGCTCCATATATAATAATTCCACAACATTAACTTTACTTTTGTAAAAGTCAACAAATTGCTAAAGTTAGTGATATAATATAATATTCTTAATAAAATTTGTATTTCTCCCACTACGTGGAATATGTATCAGGTTGCTTGCTCAACACAATCTACAATTGTGTTCACTGACAACTACGATTACATGCTATTAAGTGTGGAACTTAGAAGAAATTACTGGCAAATCATGACAATAATATATTAAAAATTTTGAACAACTAAAATAAGATAGACATTTTACCCAACCGAGATGGAATAATTTCCATCGTCATATCTTCCTGTGCAGCTCAGTTAAGCTTGTACAAAAAGAGAAAGACTAAGAAGAAACATCAATATTATCTAGCAACATGGCTTAGAACTCACTTCTCACTTTATTATATAGTTGATTAGATTGATCTATTTTCTTCACCTCCACCAGCTAGAACAGCTTATGTTTGCTCATTTTAGCTGTTGGTGAGGAAGAAAAAAGATCAATACAATCTAAGCGACAGGCTAATACTCGTTACATAGTATACTACTGCCTCATATATATATATATAGTGGAGAGATAGTGCTTGACAGCTGACAGTTCCATAAATAATAATTCTACAACTTTAACTTTACTTTTATAAAAGTAAACATATTGCTATAGTTAGTGGTATAATATAATATTCTTAATAAAATTCATATATTACTCACAACGTGAAATAGGTATCAGGTTGCTTGCTCAACACAATCTACAATTATGTTTACAGACGACGACAAAGACATTCAATTAATTGTGGAGCATAGAAGATATTACTTGCAAATCATGACAGAAATACCTATATTAATTATTTTGAACTACTTAAATAAGACTAAAAAATTGAAAAATTATACAACCGAGATGGAGATAAATTTCATGATCTCTTTATGTACAGTATTCCTAGTTAAAAAAGAAAATGACGATGAAAAAATATTTTCTTGTAACGTCGTATAGAATTCACTCGAGTACTCGAGTATTAACTCAAGTAATTACAATCAACTTGATTAGATTGTTATATTTAGTACATCTTCTCCTTCTAGAGCAGCTTATGTTTGCTTATTCTAGAAGAAAGAGTTGTAGCAAAAAAATCAATTTTAACTAAACGAAAGGCATATACCCGTACCATAGTGCGCACTGCCTCATATTTATAAGAGTATAGTGGAGAGATAGTACTTCTGACCGTTTTATACATAATAATTCAACAACTTTAACATTACTTTTGTAAAAGTAAACAAATTGCTAAAGTAAGTGATATAATATAATATTCTTAATAAAATTATTATTTTTTCCACTACGTGGAATAGGTATCAGGTTGCTTGTTCAACACAATCTACATTTTTTGTTTTCACCGAATCGACTACCACAATATAACGTAGGTACATAACGTATGTATAAGAATAATAAAATTATAATCAAAATTATAATCATTATCATCAGACCTATTTCCAGCATCTTTTCCCTTTGAATAGCTTAGGCTAGCTTATTCAAGAAGTAGTATATGACGGAAAAAGAGCAATGCAATGTAGCAGCGCATTAAAATTAGTGCACTACTAGCATTTTTATGAAGTTGATTACGTTGAACTATTTACATTTTCCCATGTTCTCGTACAGCTTAATTTAGCCAGTGTGAGAGCAATGATAAAATGAAAATGTAAAAAGATCAATACAATTTAAGCGACAAGCTTACAATTTATTGTGCTACTGCCTCATATATATATATATATATATATCTATATATATGAGAGTAAGTTATTCTGACAGCTTCAAATATAATAGTACAATAACTTTAACTTTACTTTTCTAAAAGTAGATAATTATTAAATTTAGTGATACAATATTATTTTCTTAAAATAGGTTGCTTGCTCAACACAATCTACAATTGTGTTGACCGATGACTATAAATATAATTAAATTTTTAATATTGATATTATTAAAATTATGAAGAATTTGTATATTATCATTTATATATTATCGAATCATTTAAAAAATGTTTTTTAAATTTGTTTAATCAGATAAAAAAAAAAAATAGAAATAAGTTATATAAATAGAGCAGAGAAAGCTATTCTGACAACTACAAATATAATAACACAAACTTTTATTTTATTTTTTTTTATGAACAGAAATAATAAAGTTAGATACAATATTATATTCTTAACAAAATTCTTTAAAAAAAAAAAATTAGAAATATTTTATTTATATGTTTCAGAACAAAAAAAAAAAAAAAAAAAAAAAAATTAATATATGGAGTAAAAAAATTTGTCTATACTATTAAATAATTTATCACTTTTTCTTACGTGTTATTGAAGTAACTAGCTTTCATTTTAGAGAAAAAGAATAAAATATGCGATATAGCTGTTTGTGTTTATTCTATACAGGGCATATGAGTATTTGAGCTAGTAGCACGTGCACTACGCTCTAAAAATGGTGAATTTATTATAAATAGAAATCTTGTCTTCTAGGTTAAGGTAATTTCTGATAATATCTCTTATATCAAACCATAACACAACAACATTTTTCGATTTGTGTCGACTTTCTTAACGATTATTATATACTTAGTTTCTATGCCACGTGACAGTTAAAATATATGCTGTAATAACATATCTGACCTTATAGTAGTAGCATGCTATGTCGTCGTAGTCGTCGGTGAACACAATTGGAGATTGTGTTGAGCAAGCAACCAGTTAACTAGTCTACCAACGTGACGTATAAAATGATGGGCATACATAGTAACCCATATCGAACTTCTACACTCCCAATAACAGTTTATTATTTACACTAATAAATGATATAGGTACTAATAATATAATATATAATGTAATTTATCATGGTATGGATAATACGAGTATTGAAAGTAGGTTAGAAATTATGAATTCTTGAATCGAATAAAAAATAATGAAAGTACGATACTGGTGTGATTGGAATATATACCTATTGTGTGGTGATGATAATATTGTATTGTATTACAATTTGAATGTAAAAATAAACAAATATGATTTGTAATAAAGATAAAAATTTCTTAAAAATATTAAAAAAATTTTTGAAGCAAACTACATATTGGTTAACGTAGTTCTGAAATATTACAAAAATCTCAAGTATCAATTTAGATTGATAAATTTAAAAAGCAAGGGAAGGAATACTGGTGTAAAAAGTATTGTCTTTACATTAATATAAATAATTTATCATAAAACCCTCATGAGTCACCTAAATACCCAAATCTGACAGTATTTCGCTCAGAATCGTTTTTCGAATATAAAGATTTATCATTTCATTCAAAATTTAATACTATCCTGTTTACACCTATATGCTATATCCCTTACACACCAGTATCCCTTCCCTTGCTTTTTTATACCTTAAACAGCTAAAAAAAAAAAAAAGTCGTAAATGTAATATTCACAATTAATTGGAACTGAGTTAAGTAAAATTTTCAAAATTATTAAAACATTTTTGTCAATTTTATTTAACATAATATTTGTATAATATTGAAATATAAGATGAAAAAACAAATAAAAATACGTTGAATACTGATTTTACTGAAATTTCAACTTTAGTCATTTATAAAAAAAAAAATTGAGATTTGAGATTTTCCTAATATTTTGGAAATACGTTAAGATATATATAATTTATTATGCTTCAATAAATTTTCAAATATTTTCTAAATATTTTAGCGTTTCTATTTATTTTTATTGTAAAAATATTGAGAAATAATAAGATTAATAATTGTATGGATTCTATAATTTTTATTTAATCTACTCGTCACAATATCAACTTTAATCAGCTGTAAAAAAAATTTAAACTTGGAATATTTTAATTTCATATTAAGTATATGTGAGTATACTTCAGTTAAATTTTCAGACCTTAAATCTCAAATCTGCCAATTTTATCAAACATTATATAACTACGTAAGAACGAGAATTTTACAAAATATTCAAAGTTCTATATTTTGTAGAAAAATTTTATTCCAAAATTTTATCACATATAATATGTCCTGTGTGAACTCTCAATAAAATTATTTTTCTCTTCGCTTAAAATCTAAAAGACAAAGAAATTGTATAATATAAATATTTATATAGGTAGGTAATAATATATTTAGGTCGTTATGTTTAGCGATAAAAAATAATGGCTAAATATTTAATACTTATTATATTCTACACGATGGAATATTTCTTTCTTTTTAACAATTATGTATACAAAATTCAAATATATATATAGTTAAAACTATGGAATATTATGGACTCAATTCTAGTCCTTAATAATTTAATTTATGTACCTAAATGATCCAATTTTAATATTGTTGTAATTTTGTGTGAAAATTTAAAATTTTAAATATTTACGGTCCTATATGTACACAGAGTGTGCCAGGCCCGTACACAAATAAAAATTTGTAAGGTGGGTTTATAGGTTACATCCAGTTACTATTAGGTATATATAAAATTTATTGTAAACGTCAATATTTAATATTATTTTTTATTATAACTAATATTGATTTCAAAAAAATTTCGGTCAGGTTTGAACCCCTAAACCCCCCCCCCCTCCTTTTTTGTATACGTGCCATGGAGTGTGCACGCAAACTATTGAACCATTATTCACACCATCATAACCCTTATTTATAATTAAGTAGTGTTGAGTTGACCTCTATATAAGCCATGTTAAATAATATTATTTCGGTTTGTTGATTTTCCGAGGAATCGCGAACGCCCACAAATAATGATTTACGTATAGTTAAAACCCTTTGTAAAGTTTGCGCCGCTCAGCGCGTATTGACCATATAGTTTTACGAGACCGCCCTAATGGAGTTTCGTGTTAAAGTGACTTTGGGAAGTTTGTTTTATACACTTCGTGTAATTAATATGCGCCCAGTGTTAATTTTCGACGTGCTTCTATATTTAGGTATAGAAAGTTATATAGGTAACTATATATATATAATATAATAATATGACGTACATTGAACATTATACTACATGTAAAATGTCAGAGAGTTATTATAATAATAAGCGTACGCGCGTAAATACGATAATTGTACGCGTAGATAAACAACTATCGTATTACGGTTTTGTCTGAAATTTTTTTTAAAAAATCAGTTTATCATAACTAGTCAAGCACGTATTCAGGATCAATTTTCGGGGGGGGGGGGGGGGGGGGGGGGGAATTGGGAAAAGTATAAATATAATTTATACATAAATTTTGTAGTTAGTCTTTGTTATATTATAAATATAAAACAACATTATATTTACATAATATGAACTATTTATAATATTTACCTTTACTATATATATATTATAGATATTTTATAATTATAGATATTCTAAAAAATAAAAGGAATTATAAAAAAAAATCTGAAAAAGAAGAGCTGATAAAGCATTGCATTCGAAAAACGATTCTGAGTGAAGTCCAATCTTAGAATCCATAGGAATATTCTTCTTATTATTTCTCAATACTTTTAAAATTTATTAATATTATATAATATATAATTTAAATTATTAAAAAAACTAAAAAATTTGAAAATTTTTTAAAAATTTTATTAAAAAATTCTGATTTATATTTTAATGAATTTCCAAAATAAAACCGAAGCACTATTTCGGGTAGTAAAAGTCTTTCAGATATAAAAAAAAAAGCACACATAAAAGACACACATCATTGTAAAAATAATAAATTCCTCGCTTCGTTTAGAATCAAAAATATTAATATTTTTGTTCTAACATCTTTTATATTATTATATATTTATATTATTTATATACGTTATAATGTATAATACTAATATAGATATACTCTTAAGTATATATATATATATATGATATACAGGTATAATTTTCAATTAATTTTTATTAAACCTATATACAGGTAGATACGTATAGAAATTATTATCTTTTGCGATTTTGGAAATACAAATTGCAATATACTTAATATATTATAATACACTTAGGCATATTTTAAGACGTGTGTATGTTATATTTGTATATACCTTATAAATAACGCAAAGAAAAATCAAGAGGGGTTTATTAATTTAAATTTTCATTTTGGCGATTTAAGAATTATAGAAACTGCAATATATTTATACATTATTATTATTATATTACCAATAATATGGTTCAAAAATGTTTTCAGACGGAATTCGGTATAACATTATATTATAATTATATATGTATGTATTATATGATTTCATTTTCGTCTTATTTAAATATATTTATAATATAATAATTTATATTTCTATGGAGAGCGAGGCGATTATTTTCGACCCCGCAGAGATAATTTTCTGAAACGCGGCGCAGATTTCGCGGGACATATAATTTCTATTTTGGATATTATACTTCTCGAACAATATAATAATAACAATTAACGTTTATATGTAACGAAACGGACAAGCATTTCTTTGGCGGTCCAATTACTTTTTCGAACGAATACTGCGCGCACACACCATATCCCATGAGAAAAGACGACTGCGTATTATATATAAGGCTGATGCCATTTTTTTTTTTTTTTTTTTTTTATCTACGCGACTTTATACACAAATACACGCACACACACACAAACACGTAATATAATATAATATATATATATATATATGTGTGTGTGTATACGGACAGTTTGTCCGACAACGTTGTTTATGATATATTTTATAAGGGTTCACCGCGACAATATTGCCCAGTGGAGTTGAGAAAACGAATGTGCGAGTGTATAAATTCTCGGAATAAAAGGTATAGGTTATGTTTGGTTTTGCTATATTATATACGAGCAATTCAAAACCGGATGAAATAATATAGTAAATAAAAACGTAACGAAAAAAAAAAACGTATATTATGTAAGTAGATAATCCTAATACAGTCTGATGTGGGACGTTATATATTATAATATATTATATTTTTAGAACGTTATTTAAAAAGTTTACTCCTCGTTTCACATTATCCCCAGGGTGGAGAAGGGGCAAGTAGAGACGGTGCCCTTCGTGGCTTTTATCTGGGTAAATTATTGTTATCACTTCATATGATATTGTAATACCATTAAATAAAATCAAAACATTTTTTAATATTAAAATTAAAATTTTTTGCCACCTCCCTTGACAAATTCCTCAAGGACGCCCATGCATATACTTATATAATAGGTAGATAATAAATTCATTTATTGTAGCAACGCGATATCATACCTACTATGAGAGATAACGTTGGAAATCTCGTTCTCAGTTTTTTTTTTTTATAAGTACCTATCAAACAAAATATAATTATTTAAAGCAAAAACGTCCAATGAAAATAGATAAAAAAAAAAAACAAATATATATATTACAAAATGTATGATATTATATTGAAATATATGATTCAGAAAATTGTATCCTCTGCTTATATACGATTTCCAGATGCCGCAAAAATATTATATACGTAGGTACATATTTTATATAGTCAACGATTGAATATAAATATAAATAAAATATAGTTACGTTTGCATAACATATAATATTATTGTTTATTTTCATTCAACCACTGCAGTCGTCTTATATAGTTATATACGATAGTTATAAACGTCGATAAGTTATTATAACGGCTTTTAGTGCTTTTACAAAATCTTAATTGGAATATTTTTAATACATGTAAATTTGTCTATAGTTTACTGGTCTAAAATGAATAAAACCTTTTTTTAGTAAATTATACAATATAATATATTATATCTGAATATTGTACGTATAAATATATAATATACCTACCTAACACGTATATTATTATTATTAAGTTATCTGCAGAAACACAATATCAGAATAATAAAAAAAAATCACGTGTAATAATAAATTATGACACGTTATATAGAATGCCTATACATATATATACGAGTACATAGAGTATATAGAGTATCCAGCCCTGTCAATAACTTTTTATTTATTATGTATTTTTTAAATTCTGATTTTTAAAATCTATTTATATATGAATAATTCGCATTTATCATTATTTTAATTTTTTGTTTTATTTATTTAAATTATAAATTTTTGTTTGCATATAAAATAAGATAAGATAAGATGTTAATTTATATAGTGTTGATATTCCTACAAAATATTTAAATTTTAATTGAAAAAAAAATAATAATCATATAAAGTAAAATATATTATGGCTAAAAAAAAAATGAATTATTGATCAATCAAATTGCTATTATTTATCAATTTTATATGCGCTAATCTGTAAATAAATTATAAATAAATGATTAAAATAATTTAATATTCAATAAAATTGATACATTATTGTAACGAAAGTGAAACAACGAAGTTTACATGGAATATAAATTCATTATTCATATTATATAGATATACCTAATAAAATATTTATTTGAATTTCAAAAATTCATAATGATAGTTATATTATATATTAGGTAATATATACTTTACGGATTATTAAAATATATACAAGAGAACAAAACACATATAAATGTTAACTATCTCAATTTTTTTATTTTATTTATTTATTTATTTTTAACTATAAAATACTCGAAATAGAAGTATAATAATGAAGTTTAATATTACTTGACTTGTTTATATATATAGTATATTACATACAAAGCCGGAATTTGTACAATTCGCAATCTGTAGAACGATTTTTGTACGTTTTGCGAATTTATTATTTGTTGTATAAAGTATAGATACTTATTTATATCAATCGCATTGTACATAAAAATCGAAGAATGAACTCGAAAGAATATTTTTTTAAGTGCAAGGATTTTTAAAATATATTGCATTGTTAAAAATAAAATTGTACGTATATAAATAATAAAATTGTAAAAAAAAAAAATTATTATGCAATTCTCGATGTCTTAACTCAATAAGTTACAAAATAAATAATATTTTTCTTTTAAATTTTTTAAAAATGATTTTTCCAAATTAATAATTTATAATAATAATAATAATATATAATAAACAATTTTTTTTTTTTTTAATTTTAATTTAAGTGTAATATTACAGTATATAATACCTATAGCTATAGGTACTTTATTTAAAATAACACGAGCTGTGTATATCATTAGATTTTCTTTCTTTGTATTTAATATAGTTATTTGAATAACTATATTATAATATAATATATAGTTTATTTTGAATTATGATAATGTTGATTAAATATACAATTTCTTAATATTTAACTTGTAATTTTATCATAACTATGTTATTTTTGTAGCTATATAATAACTTTGTACAACGTGATTTGTATAAAGTATATCTACAATGTATACAACAAATTTTTACACTTCACAGAACGTACAAAAATAGCGTTGTACCAATTGCGAAGTGTAAAATTTCGGACGTTGTATATAACATATTATAATATATATAATAAATAGAATGCAAAAATTAGATATGAAAATTATGTAAATTATTTAATTAAGATAAAAAGTTATAAAAAATTGTATGTAAACCGCAATTTTAAAGTAATAAAAGCAAAAGGCAGTGGAAGGGATACTGATATGGAAGGGATACAGGTCCAAAGAGGATAGTGTTGAATTTTTATTACAATTTGAATGCAATATGATAAATCATTATACATTCGAAAAACAATTCTGAGCGAAGTTCATCAGATAATAATATACGTATATGTACATATAATTTTATTGAAATTTCAACTTTAACGTGACCATTCCGAAATTTAATAAATAATAAAATTATTATCATATAATAATATTAAAATAAATAATAATAATATATTACATATTATGTGTCTTTTCGTAATCATTCCATTTTAGCACCGCGATTATATTATATTATTATTTTATAATTTTCGTATCCACACACATACAAGTATATATGTATACTCGTATAATGCACACTGTAGTATATTATTTCCAATGATAAATATACGCGTTTGCCTCGCGTTCGAAATATGTATAACGAACGGGAAACTTACCTCGGAATATAATAATGATTAATAATAATAATAATAATAATAATAATAATAATAATAATAATAATAATAATAATAATAATAATAATAATAATAATAATAAT
>JAIUCT010000011.1:6468271-6480785 GCA_021307375.1 Tetraneura akinire | reverse complement strand
ATAATAATAATAATAATAATAATAATAATAATAATAATAATAATAATTATAATAATATAATATTATACGATCTTATCGTCGCGACGAGTCTCGTCTTTCTCTGAATATAGAGCGACAAAAATGAACTTGGCGCGGGCTATTCGGAAAATACAATTAATTTAATATATAATATAATTTATAGGCTGCGGGGGTCTCGGAGGAATATTATTATACCGAACGAACGGACACGGGTCATTTCGTAAATTATACATATATACCTGTACATGTATATTTATTATAATATAAACGGACCTGGCCTTATACGTATATATATATATATATATATATATATTGACGAGATCGACGCACTATATAATATTGTATAAAGCTGCAAAGTTGAAGGTATTATTATTATATTATATGCCCGTGAATCATATTTGCATATCGTCGTCTGGCGGTTATCTCTCGCCGACGGACTTTCGGGTCCCTTCGAATACTCAAATATTATACAGGCGAATGAGGCAACGCGTGCGATGGCGGAATGACGAAAAGGACAAAAATATAATATTACTATATATATGTACAGTATTATATAAGTTATAGTGACGACAGTATAATAAACGTGTATACAGAGTGACTGTGGAATCGTGAGGAAAGAGTACCTATAATATAATATTATATAGATTATATTTTAAGTTTCCATCATAATATTTTCACTGCGCGGTATAGCGAACCCATTGGTAAAAGGCGTCCAAAAATGATATTTTATATAATTTATATAAAAATATAATGTGATGTATGTAGGTATATACGATAGTAATAGGTACATCTTTATGACAATTATATATATGTATATTATAAAATGTACTTATTCGTACGTACATCACAATATACGCGTTTTTCTATCCAATTTCTTGTCGAAACTTTATTTTGATCACTCTGTATATTATTATATAATACTCGTATTACAAACTTAATATATCTATATACTTGAATATATATATATATATATTCCTATACAATACGATATAATACACAATACAGCGGACTCTAGGACGACGATTTTATTCCCAGTCGCGTGATGCGGGATGTCTATTAATTTTCGATTAGCGTAATGCGTCCTGGGAACGACCCGTCGGCCCCGCGGTCGACTCGTCGGACTGTCCATCGGCAAATAATAATAATAATAATAATATAATATGATTTAAAACGACGATTCTGCGGTGCAAGAGACTGCGGAATCCATATACCGACCAAGACGTCGTCCTATATGTAATTATATATATATATATATATATATATATATATATAAGTATAGGTAGGTTTATAGGTAGTCGGGAAATTAGAACGAATATATTTACATATTATATATAGATTTAATAAGTATATAAATTTATATACGGGAAAAGTAATTTGAGGTACACGTTTAAATAAGCATTGATTTAATGCAAATCATCTTATCATTATCCCAAAGTTTTGGCAGTTTACAAAATTCTTGACTAAAAAATCATCAACTATTCTATAAATTGCATAGAACTATTATATACAATGATGAGTACATAAAAAAAAGTCCATATATGGCTCATATACTTAAAATATATTATACATTTATGCGATTTTATAATTTTATAAAATACTATTATACGAGTATATATATTTTGAGATTATGGTTTAATGTTTAAATATTTAATTTCGTATAAAATAAAAATTATTTCGAAATAAAATTGAATATATTTATATACCTACTATAGATATTGTTCATACAAATAACTATTATATTTAAATACCAGCTATATTAAAAATATCATTACGTTCCTATATATAATAATATATTAAAACATAATAATTACTTAACTATAGTACAGTTATTTATACAGTAACTTTATTGAGAATTAAAATAATATTTATATATGATAGTATTGAGTACCTATATATAAGTGAATATGTTTATACAATTGTTTATAACAATATTTTATTGTTACAATAATATAATAAATACCTATATATCAAATAAAAAAGTAATACATTATATTATATTTAAATATTTTATTTAAGTACATATTATAATTTGTGGAGAGTATAAAAATTCGTATTTATACAATATTATATTTCAAAATTGAATAGTTTTAATAATTGAATAATTTTTTATTGCACGTGCTTATTATAATGGTTTATAAATCAAATCAAATTTATGTAATTATACAATTTATGTACAATTAAATTAAAATAAAATAAATAACACTATTATAATTTCCATATCTGACTATAAGTATTCATTGTATAATAAAACTATTATTATTATTATTATTATATAAATTTGGAGCAATTTGAAAACATAATATTTAAAATATACAATTATTATCATTATTGTCAATTATTTATTGAACAGATGATATTATATTAGCATATTTTAAGGTATACCTACATATATACTGATATCATTTATAAATATACATAAAAAAAAATCACACGGTATATTTATTCTATATACACACATACATATTACATTATATATTATATATAGATTTCACAAAAAACATTTTTTAATTATTTTTTTATTTTCAATTATTCATCGGAGTATAACAAACATTTTTTTTTTTTTTTTTTTGAACCCAGCTCGGTATACGTTTCACAAGCCGAAACTCTGGGGAACTTCAATTAAAAGTTTAAATCACACCCTTGATATATCAGCGTCCATGACAAATTAATGTACTTTTCACAACAAAATATCACTTGAAAAAAAAAATCATGTTATAAATATTATTCTCTCTTTTTAATTTAAATTTATAGTACATTTTATATAATATATTTATTTTAAATTAATAATTTAAAGTTCGATAAGATACATGTCATAATAATATATTATATTATAATTATGTTACGTGCAAATATATACATATATATATTTATTATAACGTTTAGTGACGCAATAATAATATATGTTATAATATTCAGGTGGTTTTTTCTTGGATAAAATATTTAAATATATCTATATGGACAGTTTTGTTATTAGTTCACGCTGAAGATTTTATATGATAATATCCATCTGCCATTTTGAATGACTTGTTAAAATATCAAAATATTCTCCAGTTTTCTATAGAAAAAAAATAAATACAGTTTAGATCTCGAAACATGATTTATTATAAATATTGTTATGACAGTCACACGTGAACAAAATCAAAGAAAGGGGTGTTAAAACATTTTTATTGTATATATATAATATATAGGTGCGTATAGTATTATATATATATATAGGTTCATGACTGTTATATATACAAGAAAAAATAAATATATTTCGTGTTAAAAATATACGATTTCAAATATGAAATTATTATTTGGAACACGCGAATCTTAAAGAATTATAACATGATAAATGATTTTCGGACACATTTCGTAGGTATAATTGAAAAGACTATATAATATTATATTATAGAATATGATATTTTGAATATTAATCCGCGTGTAGTATCATGATGGTGAAACGATAATAAATAGAAAAATAATCAAATATAAAAGATCATAATATATTATTTAAAATATATTAATTATTTATATATATTAAAACTATTAATAGATACAATTTTTATAGAAAAATATTATGTAGAATATGTCTATATAATAATATATAGGTAAGACTGTAATTATTTTATATAGGCTTGTTTTTGGGGGGCTTCAACATAAATATTTATATTATGTATATTTAATATATATATATATATAAAACCAATTAATGTATTATAATCTATAAAACGTATAAATTTAGCGTAATAATGTTAATAAAAATTGCATATATATGATGCAAATAAACTTCAATTAATTTTATTAATATATAATTAATAAATTTAAAAAAAACACATTAAAACTTAAAAAAAAAAAAAAATGAATGGGTTAACTCCTAAAACTACCCACAGACGTCTAAATATTTATTATGCAAAACCTGAATAAATTATTACCTGCAGTAGGTTCATCGTTCATAGTATTTTAAATATTTTTCAAAAAAATTATCTTTACTATTTATAGTTATAGCTATTAATATTACCTATATATAATATATAATATGGTATTTTATTGGCAAAAATAATATTATATATCATATGGATAAGTGGATAACATAATATTATATTTTATTTATATATAAAAAAAAACAAAAATCCTTTAAATTATATTATTAAATTGAATTTATTTGTTAATCGTATATATAATATGTTAGTACAAATTATAATATCTATACAGAACATTTTTATAGTTCATATAAATTATTATTTTTATCATAAATATAATTGTATTTTTTTTCTATATATACTTATATAGATTATATATATTATAATTATATCTATAAAATAATATAATAGTATATTATAATAAGGTTTGACTGATATTTTTATATAGGTATTATACACATAAATAATATAACTATATTATATATATCATAATAATATTATCATAATATATTATCATATATTATATTATATCATTATATATATATATATATTTAAAGATATAATATTTAATTAATATTTTAAGTGTTTTATGATTATAAATATATTCGCTTATAACTCTAATATAATTATATTATATTATAATATGTAATATTTATCTTTCATTAGGTCCATGTAAATACAATAAATGTAATCATCGAATATATATTATTTACCATTATATATTATAATTATATGCAAATTAATTGTATGTCAATACTCAATATAGATATATGTATTGTGTTTAAACTACTAAAATAGGTATAATTACTATAATTGTAATATAACATCGCAGTATATTATATACACGTAATACGTAAACACTAAATATATATGCAAGGTTGCAAGAAATAATAATAATAATTTATTTCAAATTTTCTATCATCATATATCAGTTCAATAATTTGTAGGAAAGATAATGTTTTGATCGGTTTAGCTCTATAATTTATATAGATACTGTTTATATATATAATATATATTACATATTTTTATAAAACATAATAATAATTGTAATACGCGCATCTGCTCACAATATATACCTATAATACGCTGCGATATGTAATATTCTCTCGATTATATACCATAATAATAACACATAATAACCTAACCATGGTTACCGCAATATTATGATTTATAATATTATTATATAATGCTTATACCAATATTTATTATGTTGTAGTTATAATATATATATGAGGTATAAACCAATAATAGATTATAATATAATATTATTACGCCAATATAATATTACATTTTATATTTATTTTATCTATTATAAATTTAAAATAATTTTGTGATTTGTATTTTTAATAAAAATAAAAGATTTAAAATATATCGCACTGCAATATTATGTTCAATTCTATTTAAAACTATATAAATATTATTTTTCCGTAATTTTTATATAAAATGTTATAACGATAGTTTAAACGAAATAAAATATCTAAGTGTATTTTATACATTATACGGTTATATCAAATTACATTATAATATTATTATATATTCTATACATAATTTGTTATTTTTATATAAATAAATAAATATAATGTTATAATATTAAATGAACGACATTTTTTTTTTTTCATTATATTTATTTGGTACGAGTATAATTTATTAATACATAATTATATTATTATTATTATTATTATTATTATTATTATTATTATTATATACCTACACCTACTACTATTATAAATTGTATTGTTGCAACTATAAAATTTATAATTTTCATTCTACCTATGTCGGTTATATATTTATATTAATGTAATTATCACAAATTTCAATTTTACGATATTATATATTTAATATATATAACAATTCAATAATATATTATATTAATAATATAATATACACCCTATACTTTGGATAACATTACGTTTCAATAAAAAAATATATCCTTCTTCGAGTATATATAAATTATAAATTTACTATAAATATTATGTATCGTTTGGGAATCATTTAAAAACGTATTTAAAAATAATAATGCCTTATAATATCATATTATAATTGCACAATTCGAAACGAATATAATAATATATTAAAATTAATAACCGTCATCCATTGAAAATACGATCGAACGACGAGGAAAATGTGAACGGGACTCGCATACGAAGCCGCGCGGAGCAACGTGCGAACGGTGCGGCGGCGGCGGCCGATGTGCGAGGACACCGGCACGCCACCGGTGGACGGCTATCGGTTGGACGGCCGAGACGCCGATTGGCCCACGGGCGGAGTCGCCGACAACGCGGTACGGCCGAAGGATAGGCGTGTCCGCGAGCCATCGGGACGTGGCCACGCGGACACCGACACGTAACATATATACACACACAAGCACGCACTACTCACGTACGCAAACGAGCGCGCGTACGTCGGGCCGGCTATCGTGGCCGGTTGTGCGGTGGCGGGCGGTGACCAACGCGGTTGCGCACGCAAGAGCCATACGATTGTGTGATACGCACCCGACGGCGGCGGCGGCAATCTGTACGCGGGAACGACGCGGTGGCGGCAGCGATGCGTTTAGAGTCTCGCTCGCACTCCCACCGGGACGACTATTGTCGACGTGTGTGCATCCAGTCGCGAATTTATTTTTTATTCAATATATAATATAACAAAATATATCCAACACTAAACCGCCGCGGTGTTACGTCTGTCGAAAAAAATTTATCTCTTCGGAGACTTCACCATATACCTGTATATACATATATATATATATACATTTTATTATATTATTCGAGGGCGTGTGTACATTACATATTCGTGTGTGCACCCTTATTGCAGCCGATCGCGAAAAATTTAAAATATATTATAAGAAATTTTGATTTTATCCAACCGGCCGACAAGAAATTAATTTATTTTAAATTTTTTAAATTTTGTTTTTTAAATTTTTTTCTCCGGTGAAACCCCATATATACTGAAAGTTTTATATAAGATTTTCGATCGTAAAAAAATTACAATTCATCGCTTTTTCAATATTATAAAATATACAACGTTACATTGAATCCGCGACGTTGAACCCGTTCCGTAATCTCGCGTCGTTTATATTATTGCGGATCGTACACAACGCGAACGCACGTTGACGGACACGTATAGGACGACGGTGGGCCCGGAAGGCATCACGGTGGTGTCGACGGAAGAAGACGGACGGACGGTGGCCGGCGCCGGCTACTGGACGAGCGGCGCGACCGGCGGCGATGCCGATGCCGCGGTCGCGGCACCGTGGCAGTCGACGTTGGGCTCGCTGGGCGGCGGCGGCGGTGGCGTCGTTGGCAACGGCGGTAACGGCAATAACGTCGTCGGCGGTGGCGGCACCGGCGAACTGGACCCCGTGGCCGCGTGGGGCCGGAAACTGTACGCCACGCCGGGCAATCACCACCGAAACGCCACCGCGGCGGGCCTAATGTTCGGCTTGCACCACCATCACCAGGACGCCGGGTCCCCCGGCGGCTTGGGCCTTCATCATCATCACCATCACCATCATCATCACCAGGTCCGCGGCCCCGTGACGGGGCTTAAGGAGGAACCGTTGGCAAATTCGCAGCTATCCGTTCCCCGGTCCTGGATGCAACCTTCCATTATCGATCAAAGCAGGTAACAGATTTTTTAGCATTTACAAATAAATAAAAAAAATAATCACGTAATCTCAACGTGATAATATAATTTATGTGGTATATATTATAATATTATATGAATATATCCGATTAGAAAACTCGATTTTCGTCGGTTTCAATCGGTTCATATGTTAATTATATTGTATATATATAGTTATCATTTTTGATTTTGTGTCATTAAAATAGTAATATTATTAATTAAATTTAAATGAAAAAAATTATATTGTTTATTGAAAATATATAATATTATATTATATAATACTGCAGGTACGAATAATTATTCATATATATTTATAATTAAAAATAAGGCGATTAAAAAACGTTTGTTACACGGTGTACTTATACCCGACCTGAATAATATACACGATCGACCGTTGGACAGTGTCGGTATGGCGGTCATATTCGTTGAAATAATTATTACTTTATTTAAACGATGGTAAAAAAAATATAAAAAAAATAATAATAATAAGGTACAAATGTCTAAATTTATATGGTCGCGTAATTATAAAAACAACGAATATTTCAATATTTATTTATTGCATGCGTATAAAATAATTATATCACTCGTTCGTTGAATACATTTATTTATTTTAATTAATTTTACATACCTATTTATATATTATGGAATTATTTAAAAAAAATTTTCGCTTTATATAATATTATAAATTATGATATTAGAGGTATTTTATTTTACCAACTATACTAAGAGTAAATAATTATTGTTGACTGTAATAATTGTTAGATTTATAAGTTATTCGAAAAAAAATATCCAAAAATATTGATTTCGTGAATTGAATTTTAAAATAATAAGAAATACCTACGTGTTTTACGTATCATATATTATATTATGAAACATAAAATAAATTATAATTAAATATAAAAATACTTATAATTAATACTTAATATAAATTGATATTTAATTTATTCCGAATACGTTAGAAAAATAATTGTGAATTTATCGTGGAATAATATTATATTATAAATAATGATACAATTCCTTATAACAATTTGTAATCGTCACCAAAAAATTCGTTTTATTTGATTAATTTGAAATTTTAATTTTATATATTTAATAATTATTATAATCCACTCAATTATTGTCTCATATTATATTGTTGTTAAAAAGGTAAATATATACTGTAAAAGTTTATACTTAAAATAACAATTTAATTTTTTAGTTTTTGAATATTACATTAGATGAGGTATACCTACAATCTACAATAAAAATAAAACTTTTATTATCTATTTCCATAATATTGATTATTTTTATAAAACTATTCATATTTATACAATGTGAAATATACTTAATTAGGGACAATATAAAAGCGTATTATTAATTGTTATATGATTATTTATATTTTAACCGTTTACCTATACATACACATTATACACAGATATATCATAATATATACGTCCGCATAACAATAAATAAATAATAATTATAATAATATTATAATTAAAAATTAAATTAGTTCACGTTTATTTTATAAAAAAAATTATGTAGGTATATCGATATATATATATATATAATATATAATAGGTTATATAGGCATTGTCGGTATTTATAACGTGTTCATAATATACAATGTATATCTCTATACCTATTAATTTTTTTTATAAAAATTCATAAAATATAATTTCGGAAATTATATATTAGGTAATGCTTTTAATTATAGTTTGAAGAAAACGCGATTTATATGTTCGAAATTTCTTGTTTTACGAAAAATGAAAATAAAAAAACATAAAAAGATATGTTTTTTTCATAACTATACGTATATAGGTATAAATTATTATTATTACGAGTATTCATATTATATTATAATATTAACACCAACATAATATTATATTTACCGCGATCGCTCTGTATAATGTAAATAATATTATATTGATATTCGCTATAGCAAAGAATGAGAATTGGGAGAGATTGCTTAGCGGTGTAAAAAAAAAAAAAAAAAAAAATATATCATATAAAAAACACGGATGAAAAAAGTGACTCGAATCTGTCATAACGAGCAAGAGGAACTCTACAATATTGATTATGTAAACAAGACAGCGTATCTCACAGAGGGTTTTGAATATAATAATATATTCTCTCGGGGGTTTTTCGTACAAATGCGAGCTATACAATAATACGTATACAGTGTGATTATAATTTAATATTGCGAAAATTGTGTGAATATCATGTACAAATCGTATATCTTCGACTAATAAATTTATTTGAAAATCTATAACCGCATTTATATTGTTAATAAAATATATAATATCATATAGGTAATTGTATATATCAAACCGTCATGGATTCACTCACTCGATCGCCGTTATTTCGATAGTAAAAATATATCATACTATATAGGTATTACATATTATTTTTCGTTGTGAAATTATTAAATTTTCGGTGCCTTTCGGTCTTTGGCGGTGAGAAATTATAACTTCTTTCGTCTAACGTTTCGAGGAAACGATTCTTTTCACCCTCTATTCGTCGTTATCTATATACATATATATTATAGCCGTATAAGTATTCTCGCAATTTGTTGGTTTCTCACGTGCTGTTTTATACATGGACGAAGTTTTGGTGTTATAAATTCCACGGTTTTCTACTGAAACCGTTACCGTGGTATAGTCGTGTATCTGACGAAAGGTACCTAAGACATGGTTTACTATACTCATAATATATATATATATATATATATATATATATATATATATATATATATATAATATATACATACATAGAAATGTACAAACACGAAAAAGAAACATTATAATAATTATAAATTACATACAATGTATACCTACCTACCTATATATACATTCGTTTATATCCCGCACGTTCAAATAATATAAATTTTTTAATATTTAATTTATAATATAATATATGTATCAATTCTTATATAAATACAATATATTATATTAGTTAAATAAAATACTGAAGTAACGCGTTTGTCTATAAGAGCCATGAGTGAAAAAGTTGCTTATATCATTTTATTATTTACGTAGGTGCCTATATATATTATTTTCATACAATTTAGCAAATATTTTTATAAACTCTCCTATTACAATTTATTATTATTTCGTAAGTATACAAAATGCGTATACTTATACACTATAAACGATATTATTGTATACGTTTTTTTTAAGTTATTTATTTTTTGAAAAAAAAATACACGTAAAAATATTAAATAAATTATTTAAACTTTAAACGTTTAAAAAGCGAAACGTTTAACATCATACTATATATATATATATATACTATATATATATACTATAATAGTTATTATTATGCGCATCTGTCGTTTATATTTATATTTTAGGAACACACTGTATACACATTTGCCCGACAAAATGTATTAAAACAATAATAATAATGTATCTATATATACTTGTATATAAGAGAATAACAAATAACATAAAAAATGTATAATTTTTTTTTAAAAAACAAAAAAAACCATCCATTCACAAATTAAATGTTATTACAGTATTAAATATTATATCTAAAACGTATATAATAGTTAGGTTAGGTTACATATACATATACATTTCGAAATTTATGTTGCGTGCGGAATTTTAAAACAATTTCACGAACGAAAACTTAATAATTATTATAACTTCCCATTCATATATATTATATACGAGCATTATTATAATACGCAGCTAGTGGTCGAAATGGTCAAAATAAGTGAAAAGGGATGCCTATATAGTTATTTAACGAAAACTTAACATATTCTTATACAATACAGACTATAATTATTATGTTATAGTCTCCCCGTCAAGTATTTATTTAAGTCTAATTTCTATTTATATTACATTATATAATATAATATAATGTATACATAATATATAGTAAAATCTTAAAATGAAATTAGACTATTACAAAAATTTCTATATATCATTGCACACTTCGTACTAGTATATGTAACATATAATTACAAATATTAATATAAATTATATAGGAGGGATGGATTGGGTTAACTAAAAACAGTAGAGGGATGTCATCCCCTATATTTCCCTCCCCAATTCGACCACTATATATAGGCCATTATTATAATATTTAATATTTATATGTTCGCAAAAATAAATAATTCATAAAAGCTATACGTATATATGAAATATATTATTTTCTTAATAATATTATTATAAATTATTATATTATATGTCTTTTAGTTTTAGTACGTATAAAGTTGATTTATTTATGCAAATGAATTCCATTTTGTGTTTAATTTGATATCTAAAATTAAAATCCATTTTAGGCACATATAATATTATAATCTTATTCAAGTTGCGAGCGGTTAACTGATTAATTAATTTAATGTGATATGGTATATATTGTATATATATATATACCTACTTAAAAATACGGTATTCGGTTTGTTAATTATTGAAATTAATTAGGATTGAGTGAGTAAGTTAAAATGTAAATTTTAGTTAACGCGCATAACAATACTCAATAAAATAAAATTATATATTTTGAATTTTAAGCATTTATAATATATTATATATTTCTTTTAATTGCATAAAGCAGAAAAAAATAATAATTATAATATATTTTGTTACGATTACTTATATATTATACTTATATACAATATACCAGTAAAAATCAAACTATTATAATTAATAAATAATAAGCATAAATTTTATAATTTGTTCAATTCAATTATAAATGAAAAAATACAAGTATATGGAAATGAATAAAATTTTAAGTACCCATATATAATATAAAAATAAATATAATTATAAAAAAATGAATGTATTAGTATTGTGTTACTGGTAATTTCCATATCATATTATACTCTGAACAGTATTTTTACCATATAACACATTATGTATAGATTGAAGAACAAAAAAAAAAAACAATACAAATGCGTATAAATAAATATAAAAAATTCAATAAATTAATTACCCCGTTCAGAATAATAATAATCGGCGAAATAGTCAAAATGGGGTGTAAGCGTATAT
>JAIUCT010000011.1:6420577-6464410 GCA_021307375.1 Tetraneura akinire | reverse complement strand
AATAATAACAACAACAACAATATAATGTGCAAACGGCAAAATAGAAGAAGGTCACGACGTGTCAAATCTGACACTGGATACTATACACCGGGTCTTTATATATACTTTCGGTGACGAGAATTTCACATTGTAATATTATAATATACGACATTTAAACACCATCGATTAATAATATTATTTACCCCGTTCAAAAATCATTCGTATATTTATACGTCATAATATACTGTAAAATAAAATATTTATTAGTATGTTTAGTGTGTTTAAGTACTCAACGCGTGTATGAATAAGATATTATACGAGTCAGTTTCTATTTCGGCGTTTATTTCCATATGTGAATTAACGTGTCGTTTTTTGTAACGACGAATTTGACTTTAATGTGTTACATTTTTTTTTAACACAATAATAGTCAAGTACGATAAAAATTATAAATTCCTATAAACATATATTATCATATGAATTCATGATATAATTTTGCCCGGTTAGATTAATTATTATAATATAGTTAAAATGATAACTTTTTATTTAAATTTCACGTATATAATGTACAATTATTAATATTATTAATATTATCATTATTGTATTTTAATACTTTTATATTTTTCAGATGTCTGACATCCAAAATAATAATACTGTTCATATATTTACCAGAACACAGATTTATATAATAATATAAGATATATATTATAATACATTATATGTACTGGCGTAAACCATAAATTTCTGTATACATAGGGTGATCAGCATTTCGTCTTTCGTGTTATGAAATGTATTTATTATTACTTATATCCTCATTATTGTTATACAAAGCAATATTTGCATCACCCTGTAAAATATAAAAGCGATTATATTAATGCTATGCGCCATTATAATATTTCTACTATAATGTCTGGCAATTGCATGACGTGCAATAAATATGATTCGTGCATAATGGTTATTATAATAATAATATAGTCGATTTAAGTATTTCTAATAAAAAAATAATTAAATATACTGTGCCACTGTGATGACATTTTATATAAATAAAACAAACGCGCTATTCGGGAGTAAAAAAACTAACTCGAGATAATATTTAAAAAAAAAAAAAATAATAAAAAATTAGTTCAGAAGCAACAATTATGTTATATATATCTAAACACAATATTATAATAATTATTTACAGCTTTGAATTTGATGTTTAGAAAAATGCCAAAAGTGATAAAGTATAATAAAATATTATACTCAACAATTTTTTGAAATATTATACACTAAAAGTTGAATATTAAAATTTTAATTATAGAAAAAGTTTTAACCATATAACTATAACTACAAGGTACCTATATGTTATCTAATAAAATATTTTTTACTTAAAATCGTAAAATTCTTATTATTTTTTCTATAAAACCGCGATTACATAACTATTATATTAATCATTATTTTAAAATAACAATCAAATTAAATAAAAATATGGCAACAAATATGCAAAAATGGACTTAAAACAATTTTTTAAGAAAAGTAAAGAATTTCATAACGTAACATTTTATTTCATCACAGTTTATATTAACGTAAAATAAGTAACTTTATTATCTATATTATATAAATAACATTGAATTGAATTACGTATTGTATTTTACTCGTTTTTCTTTTAAATAATATACATATTATAATCGACCAAAATTCAATATTTAAATTAATAAAATAAAATTTACAACCGTATAATTTCAATATAATATATATTATAAATTTATAACATTTGAATTGTGTAATATGTAATTAATGGCGAACAAATCGAAACGAATGCGATCACTTATTATTCTCGATTATTATAATATTATCTTGTATTGTTAATTTGTAATAGTGTAGGTAACATATTTTTAAATTGATTGAAATTTTAATTTCGGTAGAAGACAATATAATTTTAATTAAAAAAAAAAAATTATGCTATATAATTTTTTATCGTTAAAAATAATCGTTCAGCAATCAGTGTACTTAGATCAACTATAATTTATTACTAGCAAAAACGTGCAAATAATATTTAAAAAGTAAATCTAGAATAATAAATATATATATACATGTATATGTAATGCGGTAATCTCGCCTCAATGTGTAATAAATTATAATATATTATAATATTCGTTTATACAGAGCGTCGGAGTAAACAAAAGTTAACGGTAGTGGTGTGAATTACGTATTACGATTTTAATGTATATGTATATATATATATATATACAGGGTGATTTTTTTATCTTACTACACTCATTTTCTCGGTCAATTTTAATGTTTTTCAATTTTTTTTTTTTTACAAAATATATAGAACTTATAACACTACATTTTTATATAAAAATACAATTTTTTACATTTCTTTTTCTTGCTGATTTTTGAATTTTTATACTTTTTTTAAATGGCATGCTATATATTTATTGACACCAAAAAATAGGTAATAAAATTATAAGAATTATATTCCTTTGTCATTTTTAATTTTGTTAACTTTTCAATGTACTACAGTGATTTTCATTAAACTCTTAAATGGATATTTATTAAATAGTGAAAGTACTTTTTCGGAGACGCTAATTTTAGTGTTTACAAACACTGTTTCATTAATAAATATTTTATTATCAAATCCTATACCAACAAAATATTACAAGTGTGTATTTCCAATTTAATATCCAATTATAATAATAAACACAATTAATTAAATACCTACATAACCATCTTATGGAATATTGTCGAAATGTCTATATATCGCCTTAAAATTAATAATCATTCATATCATAATTTAAAATAATATTATTGGTATTTTGGTAATAGTGTTTGGCTTTGGATTTGTACTATGGTATAACCTCAATCGTCTTGACGGGAATTTACGTTTTTACTTTAATGTATCAAACAATATAATAATTATTGCAAGCTGAGTTAAAAGTTAAAACCACATGGTACTCGTACGTTATAATCATTGTATATTCCTCAGTTTTTTTTTATTATTTTAATATTATATATTCTAAGTTGTGTTATGTTATAAAAAAATATTTTATTATAATGGATTGACTTTTTAAATTTTAAGTTAATATTACCTATAATAATAATTATATTATACTTGTTTTACAATTTATATGAAATTGAAAATGAAAATTACATAAATACAAATACTTACCTAGTTTACCAATATCTGTATTATAATAGATGTTACTTTAATTAAATAAAATAATATTCAATATATTAAATAAAGCCGTGGAAATGTGGAATAAACCTACAAATCCACGATCAATTAAATTGCGGTAAGTTATATAATATAAATATATTATAATGGGTTACCTAATGTGCATTTCATTATCATTTGTACTTAAATACTACATATTTATAAATTATATTTTTTATTACACACACAATTAATTTAAATTTGTTTTTATTTTATACTAGTTGGTGGAACGATAAAAACTAATAAAAATTATTTTCAAGACGATAAGAAATATAATATTATTACTTCGTCAACTATTATTCATACTTATTTGTTATTTATATGTATAAAAACTGGATTCAATGGTCAAGTTAAATATTTTGGTAAGTACCTACATAATTTAAATTAAAAGATTAATAAATAATCAGAACAATTTTTTAATTTAATTTATATTAGAATATAATATGAAGATTATAATCATCTGTGCATAGAACATTCAAATCACTGTTTCTTATATTGTCAAAAATGTATACATCTTTCATCGACTACTGAACTAATGAAGACATCTTGAAGTAACCAATAAGCCAAAAATAAATAAAATACCTATAACTCTTGTTCATTTTTTATTTATTAGTATTCTGTGATAATTAAAAAATATACTGCATATTTACTATTAAGGGTAACAACATTAGTGGTTAATCCAGTAGGTAAGGCTAAAACTGAAAGTATATTATAATAAAAAATAGTTATAAATTATAATATAAAATTCAATTTAACAATTGTTTTATTTTTTATTTTATAAAAAAAAGTCTAAGAGTAGATACTATGAAAAAATAAATGTGCCATAATTTAAATTAGTTAACCACAGTATAAAAAAAATTATTAATAAATATGAAAAAAAATATTTTCCAATTTCAATTATTACCTACTGAAATAGTGTTTTTTTAAAACTGATGTTTTTACCCTTTATCATTTTAAATATATTATTATCATCGCCATTTTTATATTTAAATTTAATTTATTATGTCTAGGATTATTGAAAAGATTATTCTCATTTTATAACATATATTTTAATCTAAACTCATATTTTGCACATGTGTAAAACGAATATTTGGATGAAAATATGTTTTTAAAATGGGAAAAGCTTTTCGTTATCCTAGGCTATTAAATTATTATAAAACATTTAAATGGTAGTTTGATTATGTATAATATATATAAAATGAAATTTTAAATTAATTTATCAGATTTATTTATTTATTTTTGTTAAAAACGATTTTAAAAAAATCATATTTTCAAATAGTTTTTAATAAATAGGTAATTTGAAAACATTAAAAAATTGCTTTAAAATTGCTTTAATTTTGTAATATTATAAATTATGTATATAATTATTTAATTAACCTACTGATAATGGAAGAAAAATGTTATATATATAAGTATAAATTAAAATAAACATGTATTTATTTATGATAAATTGATGGTCAATGTTTTTTATTATATTTTGTGTTGATTGTTGTATGTAAAAATTATAAATTGCGCATCAATTATATAAAATATATAATGTTAAACTATAATATTTTAATTGTTTGTATATTCATAAATGAGTACTATGATAATGTAATGTTTAATATATTTTATATTAATTTGTAATTATTTACATTTACATAATTTATAATTATTTATTATAAATCATAAAATGTGTTTTTTCATAGCATTAACCAAATATATTTTTATATAGTTGTAACAGTGAAGTGAATTCTTAGTTAAAAAAAAAAAAAAAAAATTACTAATTAGATGTTTGTAATCCTTGTAATTCTTTATTTCATAGTTTTATACCTATTAACATAATTATGTAATTATCCATGTCTGGATGCAATTCTGGTCTTAGAAAACAAGTTAAAATATATAAAGAAGGAAAAAAATCTCCTTCAATATTTCATCCTAAGAGGTAGTGTCATATTTAGTTTTATACATTTGTTTCTTATTTAAATTTATATTTCATTAAGATTTTAATAAAAATTTAATGAATATAAAAATACTTGTGTTAATTGACTTTTGATATTAGAAATAATACTTAAAAGGTAAAAATGTACTTTTTTGTATAATATCTGGTCACCCTACATATTGTACAAAAACAACAAATAAATGAAATTCATTAAACAATATTTATTTAAAATTTAGAATATGATTGTTATTTGGAATACAAAAATTCTAAGAGCTGATGAAGTATTAACAAAAAATGATGGAGTGTGTGAATTACATTTTAATTCTGAGGATGTAATAAAAAATAAAACGTTTGAAGATAAAGAAGGCAATAAAATACATTACTATCTAATGAACCCTTATTTATAGGACAATTAAAAATAAAAATATTAAAAAAGAAAATCTCCAACAAATAGAACAATACAGGAAAATTATATATAAAAAAAAGTCATGTACCATTAATGTAAGATCATTCTAAATAATTTTAAGATAAGCTATTAATATATAATAAAATATTTAATTGCTGTTAAATATGAATTTATTATATTAATATAAAAGAGTTTATACTCCTGTCACATGGGTGTGCGAATCATAGCCTTTAATTTTAATTAGAATTTGAATACAATGATAAACTATTGCATTCGAAAAAAACGATTCTGAGCGAAGTTCAGTCAGATTATAATTTTCGTTTGAACTAAAAATATCAATTTAAAACAGTTATAAAAAAAATTTAGACTAGGGATTTTTATAATATTTTAGTTTTTAGTATAATGTTAAGTAATATGTAAGTATACTTCAGTAAAATTTTCAGACCTTAATACCAAAAATTGCCAATTTTATCAAACATTATATAGGTAAAAACGAGAATTTTACGAAATATTCAATGTCCAATATTTTGTAGAAAAATGAACGTAACTGTTCCAAAATTTTACCACATATATATAATACTTATGTGAACACCCGAAACAATTTTCAAGTCTCTATCTTAAAAATTGCCCGAGTTATCGAGAAATATAGAAATCGAATTCGTCAAAATTTCATTTTTCGCGAAAAATGCTGTTTTTTCGTCATTTTTTCGCCGTTTTTTCTACCGCATAGGGTCAATTTTGAGAAATTCGAAAAATGACCTAAATAAAGTACCAACTAGATCCACTTTGCTACCGGAAACATACCCTATTCGTGATAATCGGAGCATTATTTCGGGTAGTAAAAGTGTTTACAGAATAAAAAAAAAAAAAAAAACAAAAAAAATCACACATCATTGTAAAACCAATACATTCTTCGCTTCGCTCAGAATCTAAAATAAATGTACATGTCACTGTCACATGATAATTGATTTTGGTGGCCAGCATAGACTTATAATATATTATAAGTCTATGGATTATACTATGACTGATTACATTAGTAAAAAATGATAAGATATTTTACGTAAACATTGATAATGTTTAAATCATATACCAACATAATATTACAAGTGTGTATTTCCAATTTAGTATCCTACTATGATGATAAACAAAATCAATTAAATACCCCTTCCTACATCTTTCCTCACAATCAGACGTAATCGTGGATTCATTAACGTTTAACGACAACCACTATAATAATATAATATGAATACAGATTAGGTGTATATTTATAAATAAACCATGCACAATAATTATACGTATTTAATTTTATAAAAATACAATCGTATGGAAAATTGAAAGTGAACCGTAGTAACAGTGACGTAAAAACTGACAAAAGCTCCTCCTACATATGAAAAATAAATGAATTTCAAAGACGTATATTATCAAAACAAATTGAAAAAAATGAAAAATTTCTTCACGAAAATTATTTTTAAATTATTGCCCATGTCATAGAATAAAAACATATATAGCATGCCATTTAAAAAAAGTATAAAACCTAAAAATTTAATAGGAAAAAAAATTATAAAAAATTATATGTTTATGTCAAAATATAGTGTAATGTACACCAAATATTTTGTAAAAAAAAAAAATTGAAAAACTTCAAAATTGACTGAGAAAATGAGTGTAGTAAGATAAAAAAATCACCCTGTATATATATTACATTGTAATTATTTAAATTAACTTCTTATAACAAATCATTATTCTGAACACTCTGTACAAATTATATTATATTATCTATGACCGTTATGTATATGTACCTATATATTTCAAACACGTGTATTACAGTTAATGTAATTTCTCATCACTATGCACGCTCTGTACTATATGCGGTATATTATAATATTATGGTCGTGGTTATTGGTTAATGTTCTTGGATTTTGGTAGAAAGCGTTCTCCGATTATTCAAATTATTATATTAATTATTATTTTTTAATCCGCGCGCAAAACACGCGTAAAAAACTGCTGCATAATAAATATTAAATGTACCTAATATATTATAATACACATAGTTAAACGTGAATGTTGTATATTGTATACGTTTCAGGAATCCGAGTCGCAGAAAACCAACAACGGTATCCAATATAGACTACAGCTGTTGTACGCTAATGGTAATAATATATAATAATAAAATCATTATCAAATTTCTAACCGTATGCTCGTTATGATATTAAGCTCAATTCATATTGACGGTCTCGGTTCGGTCCGATCACGGTCAGGTCAATATCAATAGTACGTAATTCAATGGTATACAGTACATACTTTCGGTCACGATCAAGTCACGGACCAGGTCTGGTCCAGGCCGTGGAAATCACGAGATTTTAATCGAGACTGTCCATACGACAACAACAATAATACACTTGGTCGCAATAACGATAGCGAACTGTCTAATATTTGATTGTCTTTGACCGATAATGATAATTATACATTATCATAATCTTTGACCATAACTTGACCGTGAACGAATCGAACCTAGACCTTCAATATGAATTGCGAGCTTTATTAATATGTTATGTTTGTTTAACGTTTTATTTATTATATTTAGGCGTACGACAAGAACAAGACATATACGTGAGGCTTATCGATACCGTTACCAAACAGGTGAGTTTTATTGTTTTTGTTTTTTTTATACCGTATATATACTATATAATATATATTTATGATAGGATATGATATAAATATATATATTTATCATATTGAAACTAATAACAAACCATCTATAAATAAAAATTTCCATGGTAAATCTGAAAATCCCTGTTTGAGCACCTCCCGGAGTTGGATTGGGCCTATCACTTTTTAACTTAGCCTATCTTCTGCCCATAGGTCTATTATATTATCTCTGTACCAAATTTCGTCACAATCGATCCAGCCGTTTAGAATTAATGCATAAAGGACAAACAAACAAAAATCCATTTATATATATATATATTTATATATCAACTAAGAGTTGTTATATACTTTCAAGAACATAAAATATTAATATTATAGCATTTTAGCTTTATTTTTTTTTTTTATTGTAGCATTTTTCATATTTTTCAAAAATTCTTTCCACAAAGATTAAAAATAATGTTATGTTCTTTTAATTTTTGCAATCAGAATTCCGAACGTTTACAAAAATCCATAATATTATTATTTATTATTATTATTTTAATGTAGTTATTAATTGTATTATATTATATTATTCATTAATGTTTAATATAAAATAACAGATATCAACATTTTTACAAAGAACTTATAGAAACTCGTTTTTCACAAATATTTTAGTAGAAATTTGTTTACCGTATATATCAATTTTATAATATTAATACAATATATTATATTGTTTCGTTTAATTATTTTTTTTTAAACCATTTTACTCGTTTTCGGCTCTTATTTAATATAGGTATATATACATTCCTCGACGGACACGAAAAATATATTATAAGGACGCACACGTTCCATTTAATTATTATTTGCATTGCTTTGTATTGATGAATTTGGATTTATATATTATACGATATAGGTATATTATATAATATATAAACTGCGAGTTTGTGTGTACACATATACGATGAGACGGTGGTCGTGATACGTGTATATTATATAGAAGCAAACAACGATTGATTTCCCCTCTATATTTTTTTACATTTCGTATAATGGGCAAAAAGGGTTTTTTATTTGCGTTCAATTTCGGATATATATATATTTTTTTCCCGTCAGAGATCGGGACGTATAACAAACAGAATAAAGGCGAATAGATTGCGGGTACATATATGCATATAGATATATATAACAATATAAAGCGTAAACCCGAGATCGAAAACAAATATAGTGTAATAAACGGCAAAATCCCAATCGCGTCTATATATTATATCGTCATCCATTCTCATAATTGTTGTATATGATTAATATAATATATTATAATTTAAACGAGTTAAATAGTAAAAAAATAATAAATGTAGTATATATAACCATATCGTCATACCGCGGTTCAGGTTATCATAATATATATTATGGTCGTCGCAGACATTATTATACCTGCAGTCACCTCACGTGATGTTATTATATTATACCTATACAATACACGTTGAGATTAAAAAACTTTTAAGATTTATTAACGTGTGTTCAATAAATATTATACCTGTAGACGCGTATTATATTATTATACATAGAATGTGTCCTCGCGAAAGTCACGAAAAAACAAAGTTACAAAAATATTATATACATTGATTTTTTTTAACTTTGTGTGATTCATCAGCATCATGGCGTCGCACTAACTATTATTTCGACTTCGGGGGCAAAAGTTAAAATTAATCACCCACCCCTCGCACCTATAAATTTACGGAATTTCGAAGCATCCCGATTATTATATAATACATCCTATATAATATTATACATTTAAGACGATATTTTTTCAAATTAATTATATTTACTACGACGTATTAAATGTCAGAAAACACGCCAATTTATGTTGTGCTTTTTTTCGGTTTAATTTTTGACGAAATTTCTTTATCTCCACTATTTCTCGTATATTATAATATATAATTATATTGACAATTTACAGACAATTATTACGAATACGGTATCCCTCGACTGAAACGATATCGCGCCCGACCAAAAATTTTGGGGACAAAAACAATGAGCTTCACTGTGTACTTCAGTTATCGTCGTCGTATTTATAAATATCGATTGCTCGTCACACGTAATCCTATATATTATAATATAACAGACATCTGTACGTATATAATGTAATATGTACCTATATATATATTATAATATATACGCACGTACACTCGCGATCACATTAAGCGGCCGATCGTATCGCGCGGGTCTTCCGTGGACACTCTGGCGAAGACCAGCCGGGCCACGCTTATATGAATATTATATTATTATATTATAATATATACGTCACGTGCGTGTTACGCGACACGTGCCACGCCTTCTGTGCCCGTTTGCCGCCGCAATCTGATCATCGGTGCCGCCGCCAAGTACGCCCACTAAACGGCTTTATCAACACGAGCGAGCATAATAATATTTTATATTATATTATCATTATTATTATTGTATAAATGTATAATGTGTACACAAGTATACGTTCATATAACACGTAATAATACATTCTATACACACTGTAACATAATATTAAACACACGACCGTCGTCGGTCGCCGTAATAATAATAATAATAATAATAATAATAATAATAATAATAATAATAATAATAATGTTTTCCGCTGCGATTATATTTTGAACGAAATATAACCTACGATCGAGATCTACCCTTTCGGCGACGGGACGCTCTCGCGATGAACGATCAAAACGCAAACGGTGGGAATCATATTATAATATATATATAGATAGTTAGGTATATACCTATAATTTTCGACGAATACAATGTTATAATGTCCCTGTAAAACTATCGATAATATCACAGCATATAATATGTATATTGTATATAGGAGGAGATCGGGAGAGGGCTTACTGGGACCTTCTAAATTATATTTTCGTAGCTGCGAAGTTTACAACAAAAAAAAAAAAAAAAACAGACAGAATAACTTGTTTTATACATACGTATAGCGATATATAAGTATACCGAAATGTTCGCTATTAAATATTTATATTTGCCAGGGCCTAGCCTTTGCCAGGTGTATTATTATACAATCTAATATGTACGTATAATTTTATCTAGTTTTCGAGACGAATTCAGCATCGGCTTGCGCGTAAAACACAGTATATACTCGTAGTTATAATGGAATAGACGAAAATAAAATTACATTTTACGTTTTAACCAAAATACAAAACGTTAAAACGCTACAATTCAAAGTTATAACTCTCAAACTATTCGTATTAATTTATTTGTTTATTTCCTTGAGGGATGTCGGAGGTCAAAACTATATTATATATTTATATGTGAATCTAACTGTAACGTATAACTTGTATATCATATTATATGCTTTGAAAACGAAATATGTTATTCGCACGTCAAAAACTAATCTAAATATGCCCAGGAGTCTATATCAATAAATATGACATCACACTTGCGAATGAGGTTTTGCAATGTATGATTTTAACGTTTTTGTTTTTCAACAATTCATACGTTTAATTATATTATAATAATTTATAGATATATACTAATACTTACATGTTTATACAACAAAAGTATAAGAAAGTTTAAATCAAAATATTATTTATGAGATCTTATTAGTATAGTATGATTTATAATATGCGTATAATATTGTGAATCGTTAAAAACCGAAACAGCTGAATAAACAAATATAATAGGTACCTATATACTTTTATGCGTATTATATATTATATTATAGTATAATATTATGAATGAAACTTGTTGCGTCACTATATTATATATCTTGAAAATATAAAAATATTTGTATCCTATAAATACAATATCGTGAATGGGTTGCATAAAAATCTGTCTGCAAATTAGTCGCACAGACTCTGTACTCTGTAGTTAACGAATGTGTAACGGGTGATTAAATTATAATAGTAAAGTGTTACATAACTAAAATATATAATGTACTAATTATTATGCAACGAAAAATAAATAAAAAATAATTTCGGAGTTCAAGATGGGACAATATCGACTCGATATATTTATTTTTTTTTTTTGATATACAATAAGTAGGTACGTCGAATGCACATTCGATTTTTTTATTTGATTATCTCGATTCATTTGATAGAAAATTACAAATCTAAACAATAGAATATCGGTAATTAATTATATTGATATAATTAAAATCTATCATTTTATATTGGACTTGTGAAATTTACCGATAATTTACGCAGATCCGTTATCTTTATTGGGTGTTCATTGTTCAAGAGCAACGTTAACACTCAATTTTATTTATCGAACCGTTATAGCTATAGTTCTGGTAAGTCGTTATTGGACGCGTTTATACAGCCAAGCCTATATTATGTGTTATAATAGTCTTAACGATGTTAAAAATATATGTACCTATATATAGTTTTCTTACGAATTCGATTCCACAACTCGATAGATTTGAATATTGACTATAATTTACCATCTGAATTATACTTTGGTATTATTGGACGTACTACCGAATTTGTTTGGTGAGGGGGGGGAGTTGAAATTATATAAATTGGATGTCGTCTATGTATAATATATCCTACAATTAAATTGTTTCAAAACTCGTTTCGTTTCACCAAAATTTCGTATGTTTCCCCCCTGCAGCCATCATAATATGTTAACATTCGTAAAATTTAGTTATAATTGTATTATAAAAAACTTAATTTTTTCGACTAGTAATATTACAGAGTAAACGTATAATACTACGCGTATATTATATAATATATGATATTATCGTAGGTCTGTGTGTATATAAATACGATGCTAGTGAGGACTGACGATCAGGCTATAGGGTGGAATGAAAAATATATCGTTTTCCGTACGGTTCTCGACTTATGTTTTGCAGCGGGGATGGTTAAAGGTCGAAAGAAAGAAACGAAACGGCGTCGTCGTCGAGAATTAATTGATTTTATTATCGCTCTTCTCCGCCGCGTTTACTTGTATACCTATATATATATATATATTATAGTATTTTATCGTTTCGTGTTTCGGAAACTTTGCGCGTTTTCGACTTCATATATATATCGTATACATGAGGTTAAAGCCCATCGCACTATATTACCTACCTCGCGCGCGTATATCGCTTATAACGCGAAAACGACGCCGCGTGAATTATGCGAATAGAATTATTTTCTTCGGTAAAATATCGGTTAAAACGATATCTCAGACTTTACAGTTTTCGGCCCAAGACAAAAACCACCCGTCCGGATACTCGTTCAGTCGTTCCATATAATATTGAAGATAACATTTTCCAAATCGGACCGTTTCTACGTATTATATATAAAGAGAGAGAGACAGCGATTAATAGAATTTTTGCAAGAGCAATAGATTATATACGGAAAATACATATGGATCGATTTTTGATCAAAACCACCAAGAATCGGTGGAAGAGTGGTATTCAAAAGAACGAGACGAAAATGAGTAATTATATAGGCAGGAAGGAAAATTTTACAACACAAAGAAAGTGCTACAGAAAAAAAAAAAAAAAAAATATGCTTCTAGGTAGACCAAATAGTTATAAAATTACTTAGTAAATATACTTTCTAAACGTCAAGAGATATAAAATAATATAATGGCGGATAAATATAGAGAAGAACGCCGCGGAAGTGGATTTATGTGTATTATGGTCTCATTATGGTCTTAAGGGAGATTCATCTAAAATTTTCTCAGAAATTGTTCGCGCTTGATGTTCGAGATAGGCGTATGTATAAGGTACATACGGAATTTCGGCTAACGGCGAAAGTATAACTATTCAAAATTATTATCGTGTATATAATAACAAAATTCGTCGTAAATATAATTTTATAATATACGAGGCGAAACGGACAAGGAGATTCGTGCGCGTCCAAAGAAAATGCGTCCTTCCATATAATTATGTATATTACTACGTGTATTATATATATACTTACATCATACGCGTAAACGCGATTTTACGTATTTATTATTAACCCTATCTCTTTGATACCATCACCCTTACGTAAATTCAACCTATCTACTCTTCAGCGATCCTGCAGCTAGTTGCGTTGAGAATGCGGGTCCGAAGGGATGCGTGTAGGGCATAATATTATTTGGACGCACGCGCACAATAATAATAATAGTAATAATAATAGGAATTGCGGCGGCGTGAATATAATGTACAAGAGAGAGATTTCTATATAATATACGTTATAATTATATATTTATATAGTATCGTATTATTATTACACACATCGTACACGCGATATTATTATTATTATTATTATTATTATTATTATTATTATTATTATTATTATTATTATTATTATTATTATTATAGCATTGTAATACCACACACGTGTGTGAGTGTTTGTGTGAGAGGATGCTGTGTATGTGGACCCGGAGGCGAATTGTATTATTACGGTCGGCGGCGCGAGAGCGGATAGATAACGTTCGCGCGATAACGCCAATGCGAATATTACAAAACGCGCTTATCTATCAGTCTCGCGCGTTGCCAAGCATAAGTATACGTACGCGAAATTACGCATTTATATAATATATTGCACGACGTTGATACAAGTATAATATAAAAAAAAAAAAATAATAATAATATATAAGACCCGTTAACTTCTTCTTATATAATAATATTATAAATTTCTCTGCCTCCGCTAGAGAAATAATATTCTAATATCGTTAATAGAAAAATATAATTTATAATATACGATTGATAATATAATAATAAAAATATCGGAGCAGAGGAGGACTTGGGGGATCGACCAACACTCGAATTTCAGGACGATTGTTAAAATATATAAGTGAAAAAATTAAAAAGGATTATGATAGTAATATTATTATTTTTGTACACGTGGAAATATTAGGTATACGTGTACCGCAATTATTATTTATTTATTGTGTATTTTATATAATTATATATTTGTTAAAATATTTAAAATAATTTAAATAATAATATATCATACTTATTGATCTTATTCAATTTATTTTCCTTTTTTATTTATCCTGCTTTCTTCTCTGCAGGACTATTTAACGAATTTCGAAGCCGACGCCGCACTATCGTTCCCGCATCGCGCAAATTGTGCACAGTTTTTTAAATATTCATTTCCGTTCGACCCGTTGTATGTTTCTTTAAATAACAAACACGTGTCCATTTTAAATTTATAAAAAAAAAAAAAAAGGTTATAATTTTATTATAATATATATATACGAGACGATATAATATCATAATATAATTATCACGTCTTATTTTTTCCCCCAAAATGAATATTATTGTTTTTAATATTGTTTTTGTTTTTTAAATCAATTCTGCGAATGTGACTTAAATACCTGCTGTTAACTCGAATAAATAAACGGCCGCAGTTTCCAAATTATTAAGAATTACTATGATATATTACATAAGTACATAAATTCATAATTTGTTTTGTTTTTCCCCCTCTTACGAAATTAAATCTTTATAATATATATATATATATATAATATACGCAGTTTTCGTTTACACGCAATTAATATTAATTATCGTCCGTTGTTAATAAAAAATAAAATAAAATTATAAAAATATTAACAATAAGTAAAATGTTCAAACGCGAAGCACTAAATTCTCATTACGACGCGGCTTCAATTAAATTTGCCTCTGGGAAAACTCCTGAGTATTTTTTTTTCTTTTTAATATTATTATTTCGTATAACGAGATAGAAAAAAAAAGAACATCTTTAAATCGTACATTAATACGATAATTTTTATACAGTGTAAACGTATAATTTCACGGGTTTTTTTTAACTTTTTGTCTTTTATTAAACGTCTGTCTCTGTATACGCACATTTTATAACTATAATTATTAATTTTCTAACTATTAACTTTTTGTACCCGTACGAAAATAGTCGCTCGTAGGTATAATATAAAACAATAATATCGTTTTTAACTGATAATTATTATGTTATCAGTAAAAGTTTATCGTATAATATTATGATAACGCGCTAATAATCGATTTTATTTCATATATACCTACTCGTAATTTTTGTACATTTTACAGAGTTCTCATCGATATTTCGCGTAATTAGGGATATATAATTAATTTACAAATCTATATATTATAGGCGCAAAATATATAATAACAATATTATACGTACGAGGACTTTACGATTTTTAAACAATTAAATACATTTTTTCGCGATTCACTCATTTAAATAATTTAATAATAACACTAAATCTGTGTCGTGTGGTTCGTTGTAATAAATTGTACGTTCGCGAAGCGTGTTATGACTATATATTTATTCTCGCGGATTATTCCGTCATTTTTCAACTATAAAATGCGTTGAATTTTATAATATAAACCGTGCATCAGTCGTAAAATAGTATAGACACAATTATTTTTAAAACTTTATGGGACTACCATAATATTTTTTTTCACATATTTGTTTTGTTTTTGTTTTTTTGTTTTTTTTACATATTAAAACGCGCATCCCGACGATAAATCGAACCGAGGTTCTGGTGTTTTAATAATATAATATAACGCAGTAATAATTAATCGAGTATATTCAAACCATTGCAGTCTCGCGTGTTCACGACGGCAAACTTTCAGTAAACCCAATTTCGCTATACAATATCACAAAGTCATTAAAACTTCCGGTGGCCGATGACGACGATGACTGCATAATGCGTATATTATATAATAATAATAATAATAATAATAATAATAATAATATTTATTATTTAATACTGGAGCTTCGGTTCCCCGTATGAATAAACGAAAACGTTTTTCCGGTAATATGTTTTTCGGTTTTTGAACCGTTGTTTGTAAAATAATATTGTATATTATTATAAATTATAATATTTTATATAATACTAATATATATTATATATTATGATAATACGGACCTAACTCATCGTCAGTCCATTAGAAATTTCATTTATGCGTTCCGGGAAATCGTTTCCGAAACAAAGTTTTCGACAAATACTCCAAACGCGTTAATAATTATATCCCTACTTCCCTAGGTACAATATTATATTATTATGGTATACCTATATACGAATATTGTAATGTATTTTAGTCGAAATATAATATAGGTACTTACGAGAAAACACAATTTTCTTTGTCGTAATATAATAATAACATAAAAATAGTATACCTTATACAGTGTAGCGAAAGTGAAAAAAGTGATATAAAAAATAAAAATAATATTACTCAATTCGATAATATAATATAAAATTACTTTAATAAATGTTGTTTTTTTGAAAAATTATACCTACTGTTTATTGATATGTAATATTTTATATCATTACCGATAAAATAAACTCGTAATATATTGAACGATATAATTATATGCGTATATTTATTGATAATATATTATATACGATAAATCTATGCGAGATTCTTGGTGGGGGGGAGAACTCGCGATGGCACATTTTGCCGTAAACATATTATACTCTCGCACGCCCACTCGTATTCAATTAGACGGTATTTATTGGTATAAAAAGGGTGGTTACCGGCTGGTAAATCCGAGAAAGCGGGGAAGGGACGCGCTCGCAAAGCCCGGCGAACACAGAAAATTGCGCGCGCGTTCGTCCCTGATTCTCGCGAACCTAAGACCTCCGGATTAACCGTCTTATGTGTGTGCGCGCGTGTTACGCTGCAGCAACGCTGCACTATACACACGTCTATACCCTTCGATGGTCCCTTCGTTCGCCGGGGAGAATATTGTTTAAAAATCTATTACAGAACGCTAATGCCACAAAGCTGCTTTAATATGTTACATAATATATATAATATATAAGCTCTCGACGGGCACTTCTTTTTTCCCTCCGTTCTAATAATAATTGTTTCCCATATATAACATAAAATACGCGCATATATAAATATTAAATATTATCATTTATACATTCCGCTTATTGTAATCACGTTATATCGTGTATGTATTATATGTATATGTATTGATTTTATATAAAACGTAATAATAATAATAATTATAATAATCGAAAATACTTAAAAATAAAAATATACTTACATAATAATAATAATAATATAACTGGTGCGTGTCGTTTGCAGGCCATCATCTACGAGGGTCAAGATAAGAATCCAGAAATGTGCCGGGTGTTGCTGACGCACGAAGTTATGTGCAGGTAAATATAATATAATATTATTGTATATATCTTTCGTTTTCGCCGATATTATTTTATTATACGAGTAGTATTATTATTATTGTGTATACAATATCATAAAGATTTATGTTTCGGCCATAACACACATTATAATATTGTTATTCTCACGAAATTTCAAAAAAGAACTTCCCGACGCGGCGTTGCTATAATATAACGCGTATTCTTATTTTTCTATTGTATTACTTACATTTTAGATATATAATATTAATAATAATAATAATAAAATGTAGTAGGTGTATAATACATATTATTATATTGATATGATGAATCGGTTACCGCGGTCAAATATTATGGCCGCCGACACGCTCCTCCCTGGACGCTGTACATATGCGTACGAGCGGTTACACACAAAATATATATAACAACATTCCTCGAGTCTCCGTGCAATGTTTACACATATACGCGGCGCACACTTGCATTCGGGAGGCGGGGGACAGAAAGTTTGCCGAGTCATTCGAGGGTTCAACGCTATATTATATTCTTTCCCTCGTGTACGTATATGATATATTATATTATATAATATATATATGTATAGACGTCATGTACGCAAACAACATCGTCAATAGCTGACTTAGCAGCTAGGGGTTGAACGCCTAAATATATAAATATAGTAATGCTCATTTTGTAAGACCAAAGGGGGTCCGAAATCCCGGGGGACAGGTGCGTATGCTGCACGTATTTATAAGTATATATATGTAGTATGCACAATATATTATATATATATATAGCTGGATTCGCAAATTTAACATAAAAAATAAAATGAAAAAAAAAATTATATAATATAATATTGTCGTACAGGTATACGCATTATCATATAGGTACCTGTTGTGAGCGGGGATATGTCATAAAAAATGATAATATATAGAAGAGACACTGTGTTCCGATTTTCATTGTTCGATTCATTAAAATATTTATAATTCACTTTTACTGGAAATTCACTTTTAGGTACTCTGTTATCGGTCTTTGCGAAGAACAGTTTAATAGCGTGTTGATATAGGCTTCAGGGTATACTTTTTATTTTAAGAGCAATATTGCTCCTCAATTAAAATAAGTGGATATAGTTAATAAATTCGGATGCCGAGCAAAAAAACATATCATAATAGTATAATATTATTTCTAAATTATTAGAATTTATATTATTATACCTATATTATAAAATATCTTAGTGGATTATTATAAAAAAAACATGAGCATACCTAAAATTAATCTTTGGTCCTCACCAAAAAATAGTCACTGGCCGAGGAAAAATATCAAAATTTCATGTATCATGTATATGTACTCGTATAGTCGTATATAGGATATAATTATCATAGATAACAATTGTAACTTCATGTCGAGTTTGTCCAATTCGTGTGTAACTGCATCATGTGCCTCATTCGAGTGTACAAACATATCGGTCGCAGCTACTTAATATAGTGTCTTAATTTATATAACTTTTATGGTTACATAATTATGGTTACGAAATGATTAAATTTTATGTGTTATGTATCTATTTAAAAATTTTAGTTCTTTATATACCTGTATTATAATATTATTTTGATGTTATTTATACAGTCGATGCTGCGACAAGAAAAGCTGCGGCAACAGAAACGAGACACCATCGGATCCGGTCATAATTGACAGGTAAGAATATTATAATATATTATATTATAGGGACATAGGTTTCATAGTTGGTTTTTAACTGCGTATATTCAAAATGCGTTATTATTATAATACCGAAAATAACGTAAACAGCACGGTTAGATTATGAGGTTATGATTTTTCTTGATTTTAATATTCTATATAGGTAATATACGCGTTTCGTCTGCAATTTTAGAACGTGTATGCCCATTAAATATACGGTTTAAAACGGCTTTAAACACGATTTTAAACGACCAAAACTTTCTGTTTTTTCGTCATGACGTATTATATATTATTGTCTTTTAGACTCGCGTTTATAATATTGAAATGATCGATAACAATAATTACCCGGTATACGAATAACGCCGGGCTACTTCAAAACAATATTTTTCGGCATTTGTATAATATACGTAATGTGTGCGTATGTCATAAAAAAAAAAAAAAATAAATAAATAAATATAGGACTAATGCTACTCAACTCTCACCCTCCGTATTTTTCGGTCGACTTTAGCACTTAGATTTGAAAAAAAAAATCATTCATTTCTGTTATGTGCTCTCATCTCTATATCTCCCCTCGGTATAAATATATATATATATATATATATATATACTTACACCGGAATATGGTTTAAATACCACAAAGAGATCCGCACGCTAATAAGCCGTCCCAGCGGGTGGGGTGCTTTGAACAAACTTCTGCTCTTTCGCCTTTTATCTAACGTTATCCTCTTCTCCCCCCAGAACCAATTAAAACACCACAAACGGCGTCCGATATTTTTGTTTTATGTAATCGCTATTTGTATGTATATATATATATATATATATTATATGTACAAGAATAACGATGATAATAATAATAAAAACCAAACAAATATTGTACGATGATTTTCAGTTATGTAAGAAATAATAATAAAAAAAAAGTACTTTAATTATTATCGATCGGGTAATCGTGAAGACCACGCGTTTTGGGATTTTATTCGCGTTTTTAAAAATACGAATTTGATTATTGATTACACGACGAATAAGACGCGGGTAATTACTTAAAAATAACAAAAAAAATAAATTAAAAGAAACACACGTTCATCGGCTAGATTAAACGAGCGTTGATTTTGAATAAAAATTATTAGTTATGAATAGCGTGTATTATTTTATATAACATATTTATATGTTATTAACATTAAAACAGTTGATCATTATTGCGAATTTAGATTTAAATTCATCAAATCATAATATAAGATTATTATTTATAACATTTCACCGTTATAATATTATATTATTAACATATAAACGAGCCCAAAAAAGAGCCAAAATTATTGGTTAAACACTAATTAAGGTATATATGACTATAACTAAAACTAAATCACTGAAAAGTGGCCAATTAGAAAGAATGAAAGTTCCTGATTAGCAGTGCGCACAAGTCGGGTAATTGTGGAGTTATCAACGAAGTTAGAATATGAGCTTCGATTTTAAATATATTTTACAATAGGTACCTATTTATACTTGTAAAAGCCGTCGAGAAACGACGTTCGTTTATATTATAACCGAAAAAAAAAAATGTTAACTAAAAATACGGAATATGGTTGAAACTATATATAGATCAATATTATAATTATTTAACTTATAATCTATTATAATACACGTGTTATGCACTTTTTCCAATATGGATATTGATATAATAATTATAAAGTTTAAACGTAATTCATAAATATCGCGTATTAGATGAATATTATAAATTTTTAACAATTTTTATTATTCTATATAATATTATTACGATTTGAAAGAGCAGTCTATAAATTTGTATAATAATTCCTAAATAACACAATATGTTATTTCATCGTCGGTCATAAATAATTATATAATAATATAATAGTATATGTAATATTGTTAATGACTATATTATACACTGCTCAATGGATTAAAACGGGTCAGCAAATATATAAACGCGTTTCCTATTTTCAAACGTATAAATAGGAACGAAATATTTAATTATATGCAAATATCGTACCAGATAATATGTAAAATAAAAAAAAAAAACAAAAAAACAAGTCCGAGCTCATATTATATTATTTATAACATTTCCGACTAATAAATATCATATTATAATTATTATTATAATGCCGAATTTGTATACAGGATGATACAGAAATATTCATTTATTACAAAATATATAATATGAGTAATATATGTAATAATATTATATTTTAAAATCGTGTATACGCGATAATTCCCACATATATTATTAATAATTTTCGTAACACGCGTGTATGCGAAATATTCTAATCATCCCGTAGAGCGCACGCGACCCCGATTCATAATACAGATATCGATATAATAATACAAGACCGTATTTATATATTATATATAAATTCCACGAAAACGTAGCCAATTTGATAAAAAGCTATAATAAAACTCGTTTTATTATTATTATTTTAAGTACTCTATACATAGCTTTTATTATTATTTTTTTGTGTTTAAAAAATTATAATATATGACGACGACAACTGGTATACGAGCAGGCCTGGCCGTATTTAACCCCGCGTGCGTTGGGGTCAATTTATTAGAGCGTTATAACTTATTACATATATATAAAAATAATAGCGCGTTTTATTTTATGATAGAACACTCGAAATAATAATAATATATACATGTACGATGTCATTATATTATATTGTTTATGACTTCGGCTGTATATATAAATATATACGAGGAGAAAGGGTTAAACACGTGTTATCATAAAAAATATGTATATATCATAGATGATAATATATTATATTATATTCGAATAAAAAAATAAAAAACATTTAGTCAAAGTTGTGTGATGTCGTGCGATTTTTCCTTTTCTTTCCATCATAATAATGGATTGGGTCTGAGCTTTTACTATAATAATATAATAATATATATTATTATATTATATTATATATTATGGTAACATGACCTACCGCGTTAACGAGGTCGACCCCAAAAACAAACCGCTCTCCAATAGGTTAAAAAGGAAAAAAAATAGATAGAGAAAAAAATGAATAATCGAACTCTTCACTTTGTGAAGGGTCTATACTCCATTATATACATATAGATACGAGTAATACTATAAAAGTGGACAGATGCTGCGGTGGATGTTTCTTTAATATTTTCGTAAACGATAATGTAATACGAGTAATATACTCCAACTGCAGATAATTACATTTTATTTATATATTATATTATAATACGTATAACTAATGGTTATTACTTATTATAATATATATTATAGAATAATGTAAATTAACACAATTTTAAATTATTTTAATTTTAATTTTACACATATTTAAATGTAATGTATACTCGTATTATATATTATTTATTATACGAATTATATTTTGAAACTATATTCTACGTTAATAAAATCAATTTTTTTTTTAAAAAAAAATTTATAAAAAAAATATACATATACTTATGCCCTATACAAATACACGAAAAGTATATTATAATAACAAACGAATTATGTTACATGGACATTATGTTATATTTATTACTTTATAATAACCCCGTTTAGGTAGAAAAATCATTATATCGACGATTATATCGCTTCGGTGTAATCGCACCATAATTTATTGTTAATTAACTTTATGCTATATAATAGACTAATTAAAATTCGAATAAAGAGTTAGTTTTACGGTCCAGTGATCACATATTATATTATACGTATTTAACAGAGGGACATCGTTTTATTGCATACAGAGCGATCCGAAATCATCCGCGTTATAGTAAAACGATCCAAATAACGATATTTCTTATAATTTCTAACGTTTTATAAATTTTTCTAAGAACAAAATAATCGATTTCTTTAAAAAAAAAAAAAATTTTATATTAGGCATATAATATACTCGTAAAACAAAAATATTGTATCAATTTTTTTTTTTTTGACAAATTTATATTCGTATTTTTTCGATGTATTCCATTATTGATATCGTATATCAAATATTATATTATAATAAAGAGGTTAGGTTATTATTATGCGATATACACGCGATTATCGGTGCATACATTTCTTTCTTTTTTTTTTTTTTTTTTTTTGTTCGACGGGCCTGACATATAATAATATGATATTATAATATATATTGTGCGGTGGAAAATTTGAAAAAAAAAACTTTTCGTCCTTGTTATAAGAAATATATTATATACATAGACGTGTTTACGGCAATGGCCAGACCTACAAAATCACTTTTATGGCCCAAAAAATACTCAAATTTTCATGAATAGCATATGTTTCTGGTTGGAAAGTGGATGTTCTTGGTACTTTATTTATGTCATTTTTCGAATTTCTCAAAATTGACCCTAAGCGGTATAAAAAACGGCATTTTTCACGAAAATTGAAATTTCGACGAATTCAATTTCAATATTTCACGATAATTCAAGCAATTTTGAAGATAGACTTTTATTGAAGTATACTTATATACTATATATACATATATCTTAACCTATTTCCGAAATATTAAGAAATTCTCAACACTCAATTTTCTAAGGGTAGAAAAAACGACAAAAAAATAATGAAAAATTGGCATTTTTCACGAATAATTAATGGATATGTAATGAAATACAGATGTGTGTTTATGAATATTATTTTTTTTTTATACGTTTTAAAATTTGAATAGTATTATTATATTACTATATTATATTATTCTTCTGTTTTATACAAACGCCTATATGAAAATTATAAATAATGCGAATGTGAAATATATATAATATTATAAATACGGTGACCAGACGTACCCTTTTTCGTAGGACAGAACATTTCTTGATGCATTGTTTTAATTTCCTTAATAATCGTGATAAAAACATTAAATTATACCTACCTACTTTTTTTTTTAAAAAAAAAATATTAATTTATATTTATAATTTTTAAGTATTTAGACAAATTTTTAAAGAAAGAACATATTATTTTATGATAATAGAGAGGTGGTATATATTTCCGAATAAAGAAAATTTTTTGGCCATACCTGCAAAAAGTTTCTAGACACGCCTATGATTATATATACTAATAATATTCGTCTTATATACGTCGTAATAACCATAATATGTAAAATATTATTATAACCCTTTTTTACCCTTTTGTGATATCAACTATTCACGTTTTAAATTTTAATTTTCATCAATCCAAACGCAAAAAATATTTCAACGCTATATATTTGCGTTTGATATATTATATATATATATAATACATATTATATTATTATGTATCGTGTATTTAGACTTAATAATAATATACGAAATAATAATAATATTATATTAATTTCAACGTTCAGTCGCGCGTCTTTTCACCACGCAATGGATTTCGATTTTTCTCCTCTCTTCTCTTCGGCTGCACGCGTAGGTATATAATATATAATGGTTTACACGCACACAGACACAGACACATTACACACTATAATATATGTAATTCTATAATATATAATATTATGTGTATGTGTGTACCGTACAGAGATCCAAATCGGATGATACTACATCGTTCCGACCGAAACCCACCCCTACACGAGTCATCCCCGACACAAGTCACCCCCTCAACTATCACACACATGTATATAACGTATTCACACTCACGCATATCGTCTGTATTATTATTATTATTATTATAAGACCGACGACGAATACACACGCACATATAATATTATATAAAAGGGAAAAAATACCGTCTGCTACATGCGTAAGATTTTTATACGTTATAGGCGCTTATGACGCGCGCACATGAAAGATGGTATACCTATATAAAATATATATATATATATACTATAATATGTGTTTTTACGCGGAGAAAATATGGCCCGAAAGAGATAAAAATAGCGTTCACCCTCCGCACAAGGCTGGTATATATACGTATAACAAAGAAAACAAACCCCATGTGTCTTATTACATCTCCCCTGTTGCAGCGCGTACAGCATCTCCCGCGGGATGCCATTTTGTCGTCGTCGTCATCTTTCTTTTCTCATGTTCCTCTTCGCTCTTCTTCGTATAAATATAAATATATTTCTCGTCATATTCGCCCGGATCTATAATACTCGTATTATACGTATATATTATTATTATTATTATTATTATGACTTCCTGCTGTCACTTATTATAATATTATACTCCGTCGCGATTTTTCCGTACCATTCGCGGTCATTATAATAATGGTGCGTATAATATAATAATATACGAAGAATGAATATTATTGTAACAAAAAATTATTATATAAATAAATCAATATTATTTATATATATATATATGTTCGCCGCTTATATATACATATAATAACTATATATTTAAAAAAAAAAACCGTATATATTTCATAAAAAAAACAAATATTAAACGATGTTACCGCGCATCATCGTCCTAAACGTGAACTGATATCATAACATTTTACTAAATATAATATTATAGAATCTAGTATAATATAATAATATAGATAATACGTAAAATAATAAAATTGCAGCACGGGCATACGAGTAGATCTCTGAATAGAATATTTTTATATACGATATACCGTTTGACGCGTATTACGGTGGATATAACAAAATATACCTAATAATCGAAACTTTATATTATATAATATTATAATAATATTCGTAGGGGGAAAGAAATTGGTAAGTTTTAGAATAATAAATAAATATTTAGGTACGCGGTCCGACGGATTTTTTGCACAAATTTTTTCGTAAATTCACAGCATGATGTAATAATATAACGTAATACACGTATTCATTAATATACTTTGTTAGGCGGAAGAAAAAATTAAAATTGGAATCCTCGACGTATTCACTATGAGTATTTCGACTAGATTATGTTCTACTTCAATATTTTATTTTAATTCTCGCGTCTTCTTCCGGGCGCATAATTATATCGTAATATAAAATTATATTATAATAATAATATACTTAGGCGACAATATTACGATAACGTTGTAGTTTATATAGCCGCCGCGGATGAGATTTTTGAAATTTCCCATTAAAATTTATCAACCCATAATATACCTATATATATAAATATATTAATATAATGATTATACCGTCGTCGGATCCTGCAGTATAATAATGGCGTGTCCCCCGGGTCGTTTACATCAGTTATAAACGTATAACGACAAGCACATTGTCTGTGACGTCATTACGTGTCGCGTACTTAACTGTACGCATCGTGTCCATTATATAATATAACGGTATTTATTATTATTATTATAATTTATATAAAATGCGACTATTATAATATATACGATACAGTTAACGCGCCTATACGAGTATATAGGTATATATAACATAATGATAGGTATACGCTATCAAATTTTATGACGATTAAGAATTTAAAAAAAAAAAATACATACCTACTTGTTTATAAATAAAACTTATCGTTATATGTTATAATATAATATACGAACGGGACGATTAGAAAATCATGTTAAATAAATAAAAAAAAAATACAAAATACAAAAACAATATCGAGAAAACATTTGATATGTTCTGATAACTCCTCTCATATTCTTAGACCCTTTCCATGTATTATATATATAGTTACCATTTTTCAGAATCTCTTATCTTTTTCTATTTTTTTATTCGAGTATCTATATGTGATCCAATAATATCATGTATATGATATATGTACGATCTAGGTGATTCAGAGACAAGGAAAATTCGCGTTTATAAATAATAATAATATAAAAACATATTATGCATAAATCATTGATAAAAACTTTGCACTATATTATCACGGGAACGGCAAATATATAAAAGAAATAATTCGGTTCAGGTTGTTTCGGTGCACACACAAAAAAAAGTGAAAGATGCATATTTTTTTATTAATCCTCTGATGGTATAACAGAATATAATATATTCTTATGTATGTATTAAATGTACAAGTCGATGACGATGGCGGAGTTCCAGAAATTATTCGTCTCCCGAGAAGACGTTTCGCGGCGTGTAATATATGTATATTGTATATATATAAAACATTGCAAAAGAAATAACAATGATATTATTCGTGCAAAGAGGATATCCGTAATTTGTTTATTTGCTATTTATATCGAGAACGTGAAATATACTCGTATTATTACCTATATTATAACTTCGAATTTAAATTAGCGAAGCGACGGCAAAAGATGCACCGTGAAATATCATATATTCTGAGAGTTTTCTTTTTTGATAGTAGGTATAATATAAAATATTAATTATTATCAATGATTATAAATACGACATTAATTTAATTTAAATACACCCGAATGAATATAAAATATTTAAACTCATTTTTTAATCAAATCTACGATATATTATTTCAAAATAATAAGAAAAAACAAATTTCTATAATATAAAAATTAATAAAAATAATAAAAAAATATTAAAAAACAATAATTATATAAAATTTTAAATTATACCTGAACATATTTTTCTAATATCCCCCATGATATAATTTGTTATTCTAAGTATATAGAAAATAGTTTATAATCAATATGTTATAGTACCTATCTTATAATATATTGTGAAAGTAAGAAACTTTAAATATTTTAAGTACGAGTATTTCTACACAACTTAATTATACATATTTTACTTACTTAGAAAAAATGTATCCCTTAAAATCGTTGGATGCCACCTTGTAAATAGTCACTTTAATATCACCAATAATCCATACAAAATTAAAGATAATTATAATAATTCATTTACGATTATGTAAAAAAATTTAAAACTGTTGATTACTCTTCTATAATTTCTAGGAATATCTTTAAAACAAATTTTATATTACTAAAATAAAATTTCGAATTTTTTTATCTTACAAAATATAGTAAAAAAATTATTATATTTATTACTTTTTACAGAATAAAAATCTATTTGTTATCAATATGCATAAATTAATTTAGATTCTTGGTCCTAGTAGACGTCAAAAAACAAGATTTGATACTGATTTATGTAGGATACAGATGTAGAAAGGGTTAGGAACACCCAATAAAATTTTCAAGTATTTAATTTTTATATAATATTTTCGAGTGCATTAAATTTTTATTTTATAAAATTAAAAACCTAATATTGATAAAATTGTATATTTATTTTATTCGATATTAACATTTATAATTACTAACTTGATTTCAATACAACCATAATATATTAAAGAGGCTCAATATTGGTAAATAATTTGGAAATGGCATGTACCTTATATCTCGCCTTGGTAGATTAGGTAGCTGGTTGCTTGCTCAACACAATCTACAATTGTGTTCGCCGACGACTACGACGACATAGTTTGCTACTATTAGGCGCAGAGATCATATCATAGAATATGAAAAAATATATAAATAATATATAATATATATATTATAAAAAAAGTGATAATGTATTATAGGTTTTAATCGATACTTCATTTTAATTATTTTTTTTCGTTGCATTAAAAATTAATTACTAAAACATTAATTTATTTTATTTAATTCAAAAATTTATAATTGATGTAATTTTATTCCTGGCGGTCGTAGTTATCGAATTAATTAATTTCAAAATGCAATCGTAAATTAAGGATTATCAATAAGATGTATTTCTTAATATTTGTAGACATATGTCGGCACAATTGCAGATTGTATTGAGCAAGTAACCAACGTGAATTAATTCACGGAGTGGAGGATATATAAATATTATTGTAAAGAATATATTATAAAACTACTTCTATTACTTCTTTTACTTTTTCAAAAGTAGAGATAAAGTTGTTGATTTATATAATATAGGTAAGGTAGTAGTACACTAAGGTTTAAACATCATAATTTTGATTGTGTTAAGTGTTCTTCTTGGCCATCATCTTTGTGAGCAACTTACATGAAGAACACACAAAGACGAAGGCCATGAAAAAAGCTTAACTCAATCAAATATATAATCTAGGCAGTAATTACATTAAGTTATGAACTCTGCCGCTTTGACTGTGTGGAGCTTTTTTGGTGGCAACTTCTTTTGCTTCATAATATAACAAACTATTCTAAATATGAATAATATGGATAATATGGGTTATAATTAGCTTTTACATAACAACGTGATCATCTGTGAACTGATTTCTATTAGCAACCAACTAGAAAGTCGAAGGAAGTAACCAACTATATTCCTAACTAAAGTTATTCCAACATAATTTAATATGGCCCGAATAGAATATATGCAGATCATATCTTGAGTAGCTTTCTTATAAAGCAAAGTTTCTAGCTTCTAGAGGAAGTAATCTCTTCACTATATATATGAGGCCATAGTGGTAGTATATCTAGTACCAAGTCCCGAGCTACATATTCGCCATATCAAGATTAAGAAGAAAATTACTACGGTTCTCTAGAGAAAATGAGTTCAGCTGGGCAGATTGAAATTCCTTCTCAGGAAGCTGACAAAGAGCCACCCCTGCAGGTTAACCGGCGTGATGAACTACCCAGTACTTACTATCAGAGTAAGGATAAGAATAAGGATCATAAGCTTAGTCGTATTTGTACGTTTAAATTTTGTTGTTGTAAGTAATACATAGGGTTGATGTATTACTATTACTAGTTGTATATTTTTTAAGAGTCAATTATGTAATTAAATCAATATCATGCAGTATGTATAGTGTTGTGCAAGTTGAAGTAACTATGAATTAGCACTATATTGAGATGTATCATTTTATTTATCAGTAATAAAGTTTATTTTCTTGCTCAACACAATCTACAATTGTGTTTATCGATGATATCTTATTCTAAAAATATTGCCTTTTTCATTTATTATACATACAATATATGGTACTCTAGTAATATGTATTTGTAATATGTATTTGTAATATCTATTATGTGATGATATTCATAATCATCAATGACTAAGTAGTTATGTTTCTACAATTTTCTTCCTCAACACAGTTTTAAATTGTGTTCATCAATTATTACAACTCAAATTATTAAAAGAGATACTGTAAAAGTGTAAAAAATATACTTGTTATTACATCATACTCTAATAATAATAATCCATTTTGATATGCAATATATGATATGGAATGTCGTCGTATAGTAGTCGTAGTTGACACAATTGTAGATTATGTTGAGCAAGCAACCAGCTAACTAATCAACAAAACAAGGAAGAGTATGAAGTGTGGGCCACATACTGTAATCTATTTGAACATCTGCGCTCCCAAAATAATACGAATCATATATAGCATCTACTATTACTTGTTGAATTGCTTAATTCACACCCACCACTAAAAAGTAGACTAATGATGCCCTGTTTTCGAATTAATAATTGTTCTTCGGCTAAAGAAACATACCTTTGCCAGTGGAAAATGATGACCGTCTTGGAATCAAGTTCGTGTAAATAGTGTATGGCTAGGAATGTTGTACAATTATTAAGACCATAGGTAATTGTACTTAAATTCTTTAAATTCAACTCCGGGAGTATCACACCAAAAAATATACTGTATTTACAATCTTTTGAATGGTTGAGAATTTGTGGTTACATTTTATTGATATCAACTGTCATAGTGTATTTTTGCGTACGACAATGAAGTAGAATGTCACGAAGATTAGTTTGTAATTTTAGATTAGTGCACAGCACTTCATTAAACGAACGACTGATAGACGATACAGCAAAAGCATCGAAACAACGAGTATTTTCGGTAAAGAGCAGTCGGCTTTAAATCAGGCATGATGGTCCTAGTAGATGTGAAGAAACCAGAGGTGATACTGATTATTGTAGGATACAGATGTAGACAGGGTTAAGTTACATGTAAACACTAGATACAATTTTAAAGTATTTAATTTTTATATAATATATCGAGTGCATTAAATATTTATTTTAGAAAATTAAAAACTGAAAATTAATTAGATTTTATATTTATTATATTCGATTTTAACCTTTATAATTTTAATTTTAATACAACCATAATATAATGAAAAGGCTCAATATGGGTGAATAATTTATAAATGCTCTGCATCTCATATCTCACTTTCGTAGATTAGGCAGCTGGATGCTTGCTCAACACAATCTACAATTTATTGTGTTCACCGACGACTACGACGACATAGTTTGCTACTATTAGGCGCAGAGATCATATAAAGCATATATATAACTTGGTTATATGGCATACACGTTTTATTTTATTCACTTATTGAAGTGTACATATAATTACAATATTAGCTATGGCTTGATAGAAGAAAATTTATAAACCCTTTACCTTATACCTCAACATATCTTTCTATGTTTCTAGCTATAACTGTATTCACAGGATTTAGAACTTAGTTTACTACTGTTTCATGTAGTCAAATGTTTCGTATATGTGATAAGAAAATGGTAAATCATATATTTTATTCTTCCATCGTTACAACGAAAGATAATAACTTCATTTAAACTGAAGAGAGAGAAAAACGACAATATTATTATAATATAATAGTACGGAACCTAAACCTTTTCAAGTTATACTACTTTTATGATGTTCTGGCAACTATAAATATAATAACATTACTTTTGCAAAAGCAAAAAAGTTACAATAACTTATAGTTTTTAAACGATTTTTCATTCTAATTTATATTTTTTCATTGCATTAAAAATTAAACACTAATACATTTTATACGAATCGAAAATTTATAATTAGTGTAATTTAATTTTTGACAGTCCTTGTTCTCGAATTAATTAATTTATAATTGTAATCGGAAATTCTGAATGATCAATAAGATATATTTTTTAATATCGTAGTCATCTGTTGTCAAAATTGTAGATAGTGTGTTGAGCAAGCAACCAGCGTGAAGTAATTCCGGAGGTGGTGGATATATAAATATTTTCGTAAAGAATATATTATAACACTAGCTGTACTACTTCTTTAACTTTTACAGATGTAAAGTTAAAGTTGATTCTCTCCACTACTATATATATGTAAGGTAGTAAACCTTACATATTACCACTTACACTTACCTTAGTTCACTAAGTTTCAAGCTCCATCTTTTTGATTGTGTTAAGTTTTTTTCATCGCAGTCAGCTTCGTGAATAACTTAGATAGTACACGAAGCTGACTGCGATGAAAAAAAGCTTTACACAATCTACTATATTATATAGATAAAGGCAGTAATTACATTAAGTTATAAACACTGCCGTTTAGAATGTGTGGAGCTTTTTTAGGGGCAACTTTTCCTCGAATAGTTGTGGGAATCTGTCCAAGGAAGAGGTGCCACTAATAACAGCTTAACACAATCATATATCCCTGATCTATTGAAGTATAGCCACCACAGTGAGGTATGAAAACTCTGGCTTATAATCTTTCATATAGCTAAGAGTAGTAAATACAAAGGAAGAAATATATCTTTTATAGCAGTAAATTCTATAACAGTCTTAAGTTTTTATTTTGTTGCAAAAATTGTCGAATAAGCTTTATGAAATTAAAAATAATATTTCGTGGCCCATATAATTTTGAAATGTATGCAATTATTGCATTACAGAGACATATATCTTCACTACATTACCATTGAAGTGAACAAAGTTGCTGCTCACTTGCTCAACACAATCTACAATTGTGTTCTCTGACAACTATGGATACATATGTTTAACTTATATGGACGGAGCTTAATAAATAGAACAGAAATATGATATATTAAAATAAAAAGAGTTCAAGGAATTTATATTATATAGTAGTATCGTATGTAGAGCGTACTTGCATATATTTTGTGAAATACTGTTAACGTGAATTGTTAGTTACTTAGCTATATAGGAAGATGTTATATAAATAAATTACCGTAATAATTTTATATCTATACATAAGTGTAAGATTTTAGGTCCATGGCTTATACCATTAATAACAGTTATATAACATTTTATGATTTTAGTACTATTAATATAACACTGCCATGATTTGCAAGAAAAATGCTTCTAAGGTTAGACCCCTAATATCATACCGTTGCAGTCGTCGGTGAACACAATTGTAGATTGTGTTGAGCAAGCAACTAGCTACCTAGTTTACCGAAAGGGAGGTATGAGGTGTTGGTAATTATGTATCTCACTCAACTTTTACACCACCAATATAACAAAAAATATAAAATATAAGGCATCTTTATGTACACTTACAAATGACACAAATATAACTATGGTTTATGGCAATTGTACACGAGTAGTTGTAATTTATATTATTAGTATTTTGTTTCTTTCATAATTTATTTACTAATTTTAGTAAACGGAGTAATGTAATTCTAATTAAACTTTGTATATATTACAACGTTGTATGAATATTATTTTGTTGTATTCGCGGGGAACATATATGTTAATATATTTAGTTTTCGAATGATCCGTATACGTACGTATAAAATCATATCTTATAGCTTGTTATTAACATTGTAAAGATGTTTTTTACATTTCGAGACGCATATCTTTTAGAAATTGTAAGGTGCATACTCCTTATTATATATAACTACATATTATTGTATTCTTCGTGTATTATGATGGCGTTTATAACTTTACTTAAGTCGAAACAACTTATCGATAAATAAAGCATAATTTAGTTGTTTATTTATTAATATTTCGCTTTATACATATCCTTCATCAGTGGCGTATTCAGGATTTTTTTTTTTGGGGGGGGGGGGGTTAAAAAAAATTTAAAAATTAAATAATTTTTAATTTTGTTTGTATTTAATGTTATTATTAGATTATTATTTATTATGCTAATTATAGAAATAAAAAGGGAAGGGATACTCCTGCCGCAGGGATATAGGTGTGAAAATCGTAGTGTTTAATTTTAATTAGAATTTGAATGCAATGATGAACCATTGCATTCGAAAAACGATTCTGAGCGAAGTTCAATCAAATAATGTAGGTATTGATTAATATATTGCTGTATTTTCGTCTTTTTTTTGTAGTTTTTTCGAACGCTTAAGGTCAATTTTGATAAATTCGAAAAATGACTTAAATAAAGTACCAAAAACGTCCACTTTTCAACCGAAAACATTTGCTATTCGTAAAAATCGAAGCATTATTTCGGATAGTAAAAGTCATAGTGTCTTCAGACATATAACCAAAAAAAAAAAAACAAAAAAATTAAAAATATCAACTTTAAACAGCTATAAAAAAAAATGTGACTATTTTTCTAATATTTTAATAAGATATTAAGTTATATGTAGACACACTTCAGTAATATTTTCAGACATTAATGCTCAAAATTGCCAATTTAAACAAACATTATATATCGTACATAAAAACGAGAATTTTACAAAATATTCAAGGTCATATATTTTGTAGAAAATTTAACACAACGGTTCCAAAAGTTTACCACATATATATAGAACCAATTTAAACATCCATTCAAATTTTCAAGTCTCTAACTTCAAAATTGCCCGAGTTATCGTGAAATATGAAATCGAATTCGTCAAAATCTCAGTTTTCTTAAAAAATGCAGTTTTTTCGTCGTTTTTCGTCGTTTTTCTACTTCTTAGGGTAAATTATAAGAAATTCGTAAAATGACCTAAATAAAGTGTGGTGTTTTCAAGTTTTGAAATCTTTCTGAGCTTAAAGTACGCCCATAATTACATCAAATTATTTTGTAGTAGATGTAGATATTATATATAAATCATTCACTTGCAAAATATGTAATTTATCTACGTATGTTAGAGCTTAGTCTTGATTCTAATGCTTACGTCACTATAATGTTTCGTAACTGAGAAGTGAAAATTAATTCATCTTCATATTGTTTCTATTCGATTTTTAATTTTTATGAACCATTGTTTATTCGTTTTACATATTTTAATATTTTTTATTATGTATAAAAAATTTATAACCTAATTCTAATAATGACGTTATGAAATGTACATAAAAAAGAGACCAATATTGGAAGCGCAGAGGCTCAATATGGGTTATTGTATATTATATACTAGATACTCTCTCATGACGGACTAGGTAGCTATAGTTGCTTGCTCAACACAATCTACAATTAGGTTCACTGACGACTGAAAAATAGCTTTCTGCTATTAGCTTAGAAGCTCTCTTCTAATAAATCATGACAGTACTATTATATTTTAAGTAACGAATAGTGAGTACACAGAAAAAATTATATTAATATTATGATTTACTAGAATAAAGTTTTACCACGTATATAGTGTACTTATATAGATGTCCAAAAACCATCTTGTTATACGCGTAGTTAGAATAAAATACACATATTTTATACGTATAATTTATTTATGTTTATATATAAATAATTTTGGAAAATATGCATTTTATTTTCTATCTATACACGCCATATGTAATAATATTCAAGCGTCGCCTGTCGATTAATTCCACCAGTCGTTTATTTATTATTTTATGAAACCGTTGTTTCATTTTGCTGATAATTATAATAACAATAATAATAATAATCGCGCGTACAGTTTTTAGGTAGGTATACATTTTATAGCGAGCTGAATAATTGCCGGCGTGCGGACGAATATTGTAATCGAATTGGCCATCATTGTCGAAACATAACATAATATTATTATTCTACAGAGTGATTCACCAAATACCCAAATACGCGCACCCCACTTTTTACCCTCAGTTACATGCATGTACTTATCGAAAGTATAATACTATAATACCCAATACGTATGTATTATATATCCCAAGAATATTTACTTCACTTACACGATATTTTGTGTCTTGTATTATACTACGATTAGTGATATGTATAATTCAAACGGATATCCTTTATTATCTATTTTGCGAATTATTTATCGAAACGTTTTCTCGGTATATACATAAAAATGAAAATTCTAACGGTTCCAGTCGATACAATCTAAAAATAACGTTCAGCTGTAGTTTAAATCAACTGACTAAAAATGATAAAAATATATAAAGTAAATGAATTTATAGTATATTTATACAGTCGTCAGTCATTACATTTAAAAAAAAAAAATTAATATTGTATAACACTATAAGAAAATAGAATTTAAGATTTTTTAAAATAAATATGAGTGGATAAACATTTAATAAATGAAATAATTTATGTAGACATACTTGTATAGTTGAACGCAGTATATAACGTAAAATATAAATTTACAAAATAAAAAAAAAAAAATGACTTGTTTAAATTATCTATACTTAAAGAATAAAAAATGGTATACAACTTTTATTTTTAAAAGCGCTATACAGTTATATAATAGAAAAAGTAACACTAAAAATCAAAACATCGACAACGCGACTAAGGAAATATTATCACGCGTTCTCGCTAACAAATGTAAATTAAACTATCTATTTTTAACATTTAGACTTGAAGTATGCATGTTTAATGCTTATTTGTGCCGTACATCGTTTTAGTCGTAGGTACGTCACGTATATATGCGCTATGAGTATATTTATAGTTACCGGGCCGGTAAAATATTTACGAATTTTCTTATGAATATTCATTACTATTCGCGCGAAATGAAAATCGATACTGTAAATAATATAAATTCTTTGTCAGTATAAATTAAATGTACCTATACAAGATATAAGAATAATATAACACTCGAAAGAATAATTGAAAAACACACATAACACGATATGCGTACCTATGTATATTTATTATAATGAAGTACGTAGGTAATTTAACAAGTTTGGTTTGTGACTAAATAAAAATATGGATAAAATACTACGTACTCGTATGAATGGTTAGTCATTGTATTCATTTATTATTATAATTCGCCTTTAATTTCAATTAAATATTTGTTTAACGTCGAAAAATAAATATTTGTAAATCATTATTCGGATCTCGTACGATTTCCACGTTTAGTATAGGTATATACGTACTCGTTATCATACAGAGACCGCACTTTTGCAGAATCGTTAATAATTTAATAAGAACTATTATTTTAAAGTGATAATATGTTTTTAAAATTATTTGTATTCGTATAATAAATAAGAATTTTATTCACTATATTTCTCCGCATTCGTATTAGGTTAATAATTATTATAGTTTGACTTTGAATCATTTACCTAAATCCGTACAATAATTAAAAATAATAATAAAAAATACCGCATTTTTTATAAACATAGGTAGTAGTATACAATTATATTGATTAGATACTATCTTTAAAGACATTTTTTTTTTAACATACAGACTGATATTTTGTAATATATCCTATAAATATAACCTATAATTGAGGTTAAAAAATATTATGTCAAGAGAAATACGAGTATTATGATCATCAGTATGTACTGAGCTTGGTTTGTATAACATATCAATAAATAATGCATATTGATTAATATTTCGCTTTCGACATAACCTTCGTTCAAGCGATGTAAAAACATATATTAAACTTCTTTGCATTTAAATATTAAAATATTTATTTATTATTATTTTTAAATATTATATAATTAACGATATTGTTGTAATTTTGTTAAACTGAAAAATTATGATATTATATTAAATATTTTATTTTAATAATACTGTTTATCTTTATAATATACATGACAAATTAATTTATATAAACTACAATAAAAAATTAAAATTTAATAATTTTTTTTTATTATTATACAGCTATATATATATATATATATATATATATATCCCTAGCAATACAAAGCCATCAAAGTGAACTAATAGTTGCTTGCTTGCTCCACACAATCAATAATTGTGTTCTCTGATGACTATAAAAACATATAAGTATTTAGATTATATGGGCGTAGCTTAGTACATAGAACAGAAATATTATATATTATAATATAATGAGTTCAAAAAGTTCATATCATATAGGATTATACAAGTAGATCTATATAAGAGTATAATTTTATTTAGTCCTAGTAGATGTGAAGAAAGAAGAGCTGATACTGATTAGTGTAGGATACAGCATACAGATGTGAACAGGGTTATAATGTAAACACCAGATAAAATTTTTAAGTATTTAATTTTTGTATAATGTTTAGTGCATTAAATTTTTATTTTATAAAATTAAAATCTGAAACTTGATAAAATTGTACATTTATTTTATTTGATTTCAATATTTATAATTTCTTACTTAATTTCAATACGACCATAATAAAACAAAAGGAGGCACAATAAGGGTAAAGAAATTGTAAATGTCTTGCACCTCATATCTCGCATTGGTAGATTAGGTAGCTGGTTGCTTGCTCAACACAATCTACAGTTGTGTTCACCGACGACTACGACGACATAGTTTGCTACTATTAGGCGCAGAGATCACATAAAGCATATATATAACTAGGTGATATGGCATAGAAGTTTTCTTTTATTCACTAATAATAGTGTACATATAATTAAAATACTAGATATGGTTTGATAGAAAAAATTTATAAAATCTTTACCTTATACTTCTACCTCAACATATCGGTCTATGTTTCTAGCTATAACTGTATTCACAGTATTTATAACTTAGTTTAGTACTGTTTCATGTAGTCAAATGTTTCGTATATGTGAAAAAGAAAATGGTAAATCACATATTTTATTCTTCCATCGTTACAAAGAAAGTTAATAACTTTGTTTAAACTGAAGAGAGAGAAAAACGATATATTTTATAATATAAAAGTACAGGACCTAAATCTTTCCAAGTTATCCTACTTTTATGATGTTCTGGCAACTATAAATATAATAACATTACTTTTACAAAAGGAAAGATAAAGTTGATTCTCTCCACTACTATACCTAAATAGGTAAGCATTAGTACACCTAAGTTTTAAGCTCCATCATTTTGATTGTATTAAGTTTTTTTTTATAGCCTTCATTCTCCTTGAGCAACTAAGATAGTACACGAAGGTGACTGCCATGAAAAAAAGCTTTACACCTAAATCTAAACCACTTCTTTTACTTTTTCAAAAGTAGAGATAAAGTTGTTTATTTAGTCGTTAGAATCACATTCTCTCCACTACTATATATAAGTAAGGCAGTAGTACACTAAGGTTAAGCTCCATTATATAGAGTGTGTTAAGTTTTCTTCATGGCCATCATCTTCGTCTTATCGTCAATTTAGATAGTACACGAAGATGAAGGCCATGAAAAAAGCTTAACTCAATCTAATAGATATAAATAATATATTATTTAGGAAGTGATTACATTAAGTTATAAACTCTGCCACTTAGGTTGTGTGGAGCCTTTTCTGTGGAAGTTTTGCCTTGTATAGTTGTGGAAAACTGTCCAAGACAAAGTTTCCACAAACATAGCTAAACACAATCGAATATCTCTGATCAATTGAAGTATAACCAGCACAGTGAGGTAAGAAAACTCGGGTTTATAATCTTTCATATACCAAAGAGTAGTAAATACATAGGACAAAATATATCTCATATTGTATTTTTTTTTTCATCAGCAAAAAAGGTGGTTGAATTAAAAATTAAATACTAAAACATTTTATTCAATTCGAAGATAATTTTCGAAGATATAATTGATGTAATTTTATTTCTGACGGTCGGAGTTATCAAATTAATTAATTTCAAATTACACTCTTAAATTTAGGATTATCAATAAGATATATTTTAATATCGTAATCATCAATCGGCACAATAATTATAGATTGTGTAGCAAGCATCCAGCGTGAACTAATTAACGTAGTGGTAGACATATAAAGATTATCGTGAAGAATATAGCATAGCATAAGCCATACCACTTTTATACTTTTACAAAAGTAAAGATAAAGTTGTAGATTTAATTGTTGGAATCACATTCTCTCCACCACTATATATATGTAAGGTAGTAGTACACTAAGTTTCAAGCTCCATCTTTTTGATTGTGTTAAGTTTTTTTCATGGCCGTCAGCTTCATGAACAACTTAGATAGTACATGAAGCTGACTGCCATGAAAAAAAGCTTTACACAATCTACTATATTATATAGATATAGGCAGTAATTACATTAAGTTATAAACTTTGCCGTATAGATTGTGTGGAGCTTTTTTGGGAGCAACTTTTCCTCGAATAGTTGTGGAAATCTGTCCAAGGAAGAGTTGCCACTAATAACAGCTTAACACAATCTTATGTCTCTGATCTATTGAAGTATAGACACCACAGTGAGGTATGAAAACTCGGGCTTATAATCTTTCATATAGCAATGAGTAGTAAATACAAAGGAAGAAATATATCTCATATTGTATTTTCTTCCTTTATCAAGAAAGGTGGTTGTATCCTAATTACAATACAGATGTTCTCTGCACTATGTGTATATATGAGATAGTATTTGTAATAGTAGTAAACTCTATAATTGCCTTAAGTAAGTATTTTGATGCAAAAATTGTCGAATAAGCGTGGACCACATAATTTTGAAATGTATGCAACGATTGCATAACAGATACGAGTACATATGTTCTTCGCACTACATAACTATCGAAGTGAACTATACTAAGTTACTACTGTAACTACTGTTGCTCGCTTGCTGAACACAATATACAATTGATTTCTCTGAAGACTATGAAGACATATATTTAACTTATATGGATGGAGCTTAGTACATAAAACAGAAATATTATATATCATAATAAAATAAGTTCAAAAAATTTATATTATAAAGTAATATAGAGCGTACTTGCATATGTATTGAAGAGAGACTATTAACGTGAATGGTTAGTTATTTAACTATTTAGGAAGATAATGCTATATTAATAAATTACCGTAATCAATTTATATCGATACATAAGTGCAAGATTTGATGTCCATTGTTTATACTATTTATAACAGTTATATAATATTCTCTATGATTTTAGTACTATTAATGTAACACTGCTATGATTTGCAAGAAAAATGCTTCTAAGATAAGACCCCTAATAACATATCGTTGTAGTCGTCGGTGAACACAATTGTAGATTGTGTTGAGCAAGCAACTAGCTACCTAGTTTAACAAGATGAGGTATGAGTTGTTGATAATTCAATAAATAATAATAAAGTTATTAATAATAATAAAGTTGTTGATATTCTCAATATAAAGTTTCTTTATTTACACTTTGAATGATACACTAATAACTCGATAATGACAATTGTACATTACAAGTTGCAATAATTTTATTAGCATATAGTTTATTTTATAATTTGTTTACTATATTGTATATTAATATACAATATATTACCACGTTACACGAATATTATTTCGTTATACTCGCGTATTATATTATTATACATAATATGTTAATATATTTAGTCCCGGATATGTTTGTTAGCTCAAATAGCTCAAACTAATCAAATATAATGTAACTGTAGTACACTAAGTTCTAAACACCGCTCTTTAGATTGGGTGGAGCATTTTTGGTTGTCTACCTACCCTTGCATTTGAAAAATTCTCCTAGTGTAGGTGGGTAGCCAAAGTAGCTAAACCCAATTAAATCCCGCTCCGTATATTTTTCTGAGCTATTTGTTGGTTTTTTCTTCCTGTAATAGCTAAGTTGTTCACTAAGATAAAACTAATCAAAACAGCTAAACACAATATAATATCCTTGACCTATTAATGTATAGCAACCACAATGAGGTATCAGAACCCAAGCTTATAATATTTCTTCTAGTAAAGAGTAGTAAATAAAAAGGATGTTATATACAAGTATCGTATATTGTATTTTTCTTTGTTTAACAATAAAGCTGATTGCATCCTTAACACAAAACAGATGTTCGCTCCACTATTTATGAGACAGTATATCAGTAGTTAGATTACTGATATATCAGTTCAATCTATATTTACTTTATGTTCGTATTATTTTGAAATAGAATTTGTCGAATAATGCTTGTAATCATGTCACGTGGTCCACGTAGTTTCCAAATATACTCAAGGATAACTACATTCCCTGTCATTGTGGGCTAGATAATTGTTTGCTTGTTCAACATAATCTACAATTATGTTTATTGATGTCTACGAAGATATAATGTTTATTGATATGGCCGGAGTATTGTATACATAGTACAGAAATATTATTTATCATATAACAAGTTGATAATATTTAGTACTTGTAGTATAAAGCATACTTGCATTTATAATGAAAAATTAGTCATAACTTGAATGGTCATGTATTTAGTTATTTAGACAGATATAGGGAATCGTAATAAATTATCACAATCAACATTATACTGATATATAAGTTTAACTACAGGAGCTAGTCCATAGCTTATGACATTTCTTCTAAGAAATTATTATAATCATCTCCATGTTTTTAGTACTATTAATATATTACTGTTATAGTTTGCTAGAAAAAAGTTTCTAAACTCACACCACTAATATCAGCATGCTATGTCGTCGTGGTTGTCGGTGAACACAATTGTAGATTGTGTTGAGCAAGCAACCAGCCACTTATTTTGAAAGCGGTACAATTACATAATATTATAAATAATATAATATCATAACCCTAATTCAACTATTTTTTTACATTTACAAAGTACAAATATAAAGTTAGGTTATATTAGATAATAGTAGATTAAAGTATTTTGTTTCTCTTTAATATTCTGTAGATACGATAGAGACAAAAACATTAAACACTGTAACACCAACACGGCCGAGTTATTATTATATTATTGTATCATAATAATTCTTATCATTCGTATATCATATATTTCGTAAAATAAATACGTCACGTCACTGTAGTATAAATTCGATATATTATTTAAAAATTGATAATCTATAATAATTTGTTTGATGTCCACATAATTTTCTTAAACCAAATTAAAAACAACAAATAGGCTATAGCTATAATATTTATATACATATATATATTTTGTATGTATATATATAGAATAAAGCGGTAATTTTATTTTTATTGAGTTTTGGCGTAGGTATTATAAAAAATAGAATTCACCGGAATCGCACTATTATATTATTACACGTTATATATTTAACTTTTATGTATATTGTTATGTTATATCTTATATGTAATAGTTATAACGTATTATATTATAATAACACGATACTATTATACGTATTATCATAATATAACATTCGCTGACCACCTGAGTCCTTTGGCTCGACGATGACGTAACCCGCACGCCGACCCTTCTATGACGCGGTCGGTGCTCGTACGTATTATTTTTCTATTTACATGAATATTATTATTATTCTTATTATTATTATTATTATTATTATTATTATTATTATTATTATTATT
>JAIUCT010000011.1:6377103-6408703 GCA_021307375.1 Tetraneura akinire | reverse complement strand
ATAATAATAATAATAATAATAATAATAATAATAATAATAATAATAATTTTAACATTAAATATGACGCGATTTGCACATCCCTGCAATGAGCCCGAAAAAGGGATTTTCGAGGTATACCCCGAAAAACTTTGTCGTCTTGTGCATAAATTATATATAATAAAACATTATTAAACGTAACGAATGTAATTTTTTCGTTATTTACTATACAGAATATTACGACGAGCACAATAATAAATATCACGATCTCGGATATAAATTATAAACATAATATATACGTTTTTGTATGGTATACGAACGATTGGATTCTTTTTTTTTTTTAACAAACAAAACGCTATAATTATCGTATAGGTATATAAAATATTCGGTTATCATAAAATCGCCGTCCGCGCGGTCGCCTATTTTCGTAGAGAAAAAAATCACCGTTAATTCGTTTTATTTTGACATTTTTTTTTAATTATCAGCGAAACGTGTATTTGTTATAATAATATAATCATTATGCTATTTGGTATAAATACAGGTGCACGTGTTCATTTTGAATTTTATACGAATACGCGAACTTTTATATACGGATACAATAACCCAAAAATTTTACGTTTTCAAAATATTTACAAGGAGAGTCCAAATTTTTAGTACCTTTGAAATCCCCCCTCGGTAATATTGTCACAGTGAAATATCAGGATCATTGTTTCCTATGAATAGTATAAACTATTGGTCGCGACCCAAAAGAAGACGGAAACACAACATTTTTAAATTGAAAGTGTACCTATATAGTTTTTTACTTAATACATATATTACATACATTTTAACATTAAAATGAAAAATAATTAGATTCTTACTTTATTATTATTATTAAAATTATTATTATTATTATTATTATTTTTATTATTATAAAAAAACGTGAGCGTCTTCGTGCACGAATTGAGTACCCATACATCATATTATATTAAATTGTTTGAACTGGAAATCGATTCGATCTCCTTAAGTGGCTTTACGCGGAAAGAAGTCAATGGATATTATTGATATTATTTATAAATGATTTATTTTAAACCCACGCGAATCGAACGCGCGCAGTTAATTCTAGAAATTCGCATTAGTGTATAATATAATAATGATTATTCTTCGTTAATAATATATATTATATATATTATATATACGTCAAGTCATCTATATACAATTCAACTATATTACATATATATATAAATATTTATTATTTATGTATAAAGGGCTCGTGGTATAAAGGGAATTATTCGTTCACGAGCGGAAGAATTTCTCAGACAGCTGAAGCGTAAATTTTATAAATCGTTATATATTATAATATATACACTGGTGCGTAACAACAAATATATATGTGTTGACGTTTTGTCACTATCAAAAATTGTTCATAACCTATATTTTACAATTCGAAAATTCGCATTGATAACAAAATCATATATTGCAGAACTGTACGTTTAATTAGATTATCGGTTAGGTATATATAAAACGCGTGTACACTCCCGGTTTTCACGTATTTTAATGAATATTTTATACATTCACATATTAATAAATCGTTTGATATTTTTAATTAAAATTATGAATATTATAAAATAAAAAAAGCGAAGGAAGGGTATGGAAAGGATACAGGTATAAAGAGGATAGTGTTGAATTTTGATTACAATTTGAATGTTAAATCCATTACATTCGAAAAACGATTCTGAGCGAAGTTCATCAGATATTATATGTAACAATTGAAATTTTTACATTTATTAATCTCTATGTTCAATATAAATAATTTATCATATCACCCCTAAATGAGTCACCTAAATACCCAGTTTAAGTATTAAGAAATAATAATTAAAAGAATACTTAAATACTTGAATAGTTGAAAAATTGAGACATGTGATTTTTCTCATATTTTGACAGTAATACAGTATATTAAATATACTTCAGTAAAATGTTGAGACTTTAATGCCCAAAATTGCCAATTTTATCAAACATTATATACCTATACATTAAAACGAGGATTTTACGAAGTACCTATTCAAAGTCCTATATTTTATAGAAAAATTCATAAAGGTTCCAAAATTTTATCATATGTATTTAGTACCTGTTTCAACACCAGATAAAATTTTCAAGTCTCTGACTTCAAAATTGCCTGAAATATCATGTAATATTGAAATCTAATTCGTCGAAATTTTAGTTTTCGTAAAAAATGCCGTTTTTTCGTCATTTTATCGTCGTTTGTTCTACCGCATAGGGTCAATTTTGTGAAATTCGAAAAATGACCTAAATAAAGTATCAACTACATCCATTTTTCAACCGGAAAAATATGCTATACGTGAAGATCGGAGCAATATTTCGGATAGTAAAAGTGTATTTAGACCTAAAAACAAAAAAAGACACACATCATTGTAAAACCAATACATTATAAGTGTAAGTCTCATTATATAATAATATGTTTTAATATATGTATTTATGTCGGACACTGTCCGAGTGCACCCATTATGCACATATTAAACAACAGCAGCTGACGAATGATGGACATCTGTTTGTATATTATAATGTAAACAGAAGGTTATTGATTACCATATATTACAATTATTATTATACTTGTATAGACCATTCACCGGTTAATAGAATATAATAATAATAATAATAATAATAATAATAATAATAATAATAAATTATGGTTACATTACATATTTCATCGACTGGTTATAATAAAATCAATAAATACCATAAAAATATTATTTGAATTTTTTACATTCTACGTACACGTGCGTAATAGAACTCGTAGAAACAATTTACCTAATCGTTCACGTCTTCAATATTTGTTTTAAACCAAATAATTTATTTTGCCATATAATACGATTTTTATTATTTCTAAATGAAATTTCAGGCAATACGACGCGTATTAGTTATATAATATATTCGCATATCTTAAAAATTCAAATTAAATTTATAGGCAAATATTTATTAAATTACCATAACTATTTTTACGGAGCGTAAAACAAAATGGCTCTTTACAGAGCCAACAAATAATACAGAGGTTTACTAGGATGATATACTCAAATTGTGGACACGCAGACGCGCATGCACAAACACAAAGAAACGCGAGCCAACAAATTGTAGAGGTTTATTAGGCGGTACCGTAGAAATATTTATTTCGATCGTAGAACGAGTGCACGAACACAACCATGCGCTTAATGACGAGCTGTGATTGGACAACAAATCAAAGAAGCTCGTCACACTCAAAAATATCATAAAGGCAAACGACCGACCGAAATTATTCATTCCAGTCACAACTGGACTGCTGTCCAGTCAACATTTTCAAGACTCCGGCCTCAAGACTATACAAAAACAAAAACGAGCTATACCGACATTTAGACTTCAACATTTCTTCACACAGTCAACTAGTATACAAAACTAGACTGATGATCACTAAACCCGCGGTCTTCGAGCTAAATATCCGAATACCACGACGACCACCGCCAGTGTACGACCATTGCCAAGTCCGAACACGGTCCGTCGTCACATCTCACCAAGAGTGTTATAAGTTGAGACACAGTACCTTGCATCCGGACTAATGAAAGACTCGTACCCGAACGCCGACCGTGACGGACCAGCCTAGTAGATGTCGACGACCAAAGCCATCACACCGTTGTGAACGAAGGTCCGTTACCCGACAATAGCAGCTCGAACATCGAAAACGATCCGGAACAACCGCACCAGCGGATCTTCTGCATTCCCTGGGTCGATGTAAAATTCCGAACCCACCATAAAATAGTCCTATCAGGATTGACAAACAAACGACACACTTAAATACGTTGCACCAGGACTCTCACGAAGAATGCGTGAATTACTTAATTTCGCTAAATAAGTTAAACATTCCTGTAGGTCCGCGTATTGTAATACCCATTGGGTACCCACTTGTAAATAGAGCCACCTATTTTGACTGGGTGTTGACCGCTAACTTAGCTTCGTCCGCCGGTGCTTTTAAATTTTAACAGTTTTACTCATGGAATAAAAACCAGGATGATACCGTAACCAATTGTGTGATAATTTTATTATACGGATAATGAAATCTACCACCTAAAGCACCGTTTCATTGTGTATTATATTATATTTTATATAAATAGAATAAAAATCGTTTTAATGTATATTATAACTATATTTTTTTTCGTCGATATGTACAAATAATTTAAATTCGATGACACTATTCGTTTTTTAGAATCATCGTTTAATAAACACGCGTTACAAAATAATTATTATTTATTTCTAAATTCGGATTTCGTTAGAATAATAATTTATATTATAATATGAGCATTGAAAATAATTTACACAAATAAATTGTTTCGTTCACGGTGGAATATATAATAATAATGTTTTGTAAACCCATTTTTGTATAAAATAACGACAGGACGTGGTATAACGCTTCTTGCGAAAATGTTTATTATACAGATTATATTACACAAAGTAGTATTATAGTGACCGCGGTACATATTATTTATAATATATTATAATGTCCTTGCAATCGTAGTGTATACCTTTATTAGAGTACGGGACGGTTGACAATAGCGAGATATATTGCGGCGTGGGGCTCGTCCGGCGATAAAACACGCATATAGAGACCATGAGATGTTATTTCGATAAACTATCGGATGAAGGGTTGCCGAATGAAGAGAACCGAATCCGGGGGCCGAACGGCGCGCGCGGCACCGTCCGTCTGTATGTATAAGAGAAATTATTGATGACATTCGAAACTCGGACCCCACCGTATACAGGGCGATCGGAATAATAATTGGCGACTGAAAATAAGAAACTGCGACTATTTTCTATTATGAAACGTACGGCGTGTGATATTACGAGTATTTTGACCGTCCTGTATGATATGCCAGCGCTGTTGTTTCGATCCGGCCGGTAAATATTTAATAGCCATACGCGCATATATACATATTATATTCGATGCACACAAGTTTTTATAGCTCCGAAGAGTGTTTTTAATATGTATTTATTAATAATATAAAAGAGGAAAAAATCGGATAAATCGAGTTCGTATGTGTACACAGTACATATTATAATATTATATACTCGTACGTGCAGTATAAACGGGAATTTTAAATAACGAATTTTTTTTTCTTTTAAAAAAAAGTTCAAATTTTACCGTATTGTTCGTGTGTATAATATAATAAGTGTAATAATTTCGGAAACTCTAATATTTTCCTAAACCTAAATTTATTGTCAAAACTTAAAAATCAAATACTAGAAGTCAGATATGACTTTCATCGATTATAATATTATATAGAAGAACATTCGTGCGAAAAACATGATGTTATTACATTAAATCGAAATGTTTTTTACGTTTTACATTGTTATCGCGATAAAATAAATATTGATAAAATAAATATACGTAATTTTGCGTATCGTATAAATAACGAACGATATGTTATTTATTGTGCACGAAATATCGTTTATAAAACGTTTCGTCGTATACGGGATAATTTGCAAGCGTACATAAAAAGAAAAACTTTTTTACGAAGTAAATTTTTTCTTTTTTTTTATCCTCGACTTTTCGCATTATACGTATATTATTCATGTCGATCTGCGGCCGTGAATTTTAACCGTCGATTTTTGAATATTTCTGTTAGAAACCCCGAGTACCTAATATTATTTCCTGTTCTCGACATTATATTATATAATATTATATTATTATATTCTAACCTAAAATAAATTATATACTCGTACTGGCACGTATAAAAACAAGGGGGGATTTTGGGGTTTCAAATCCCTTCAGAAATATTTTCGAAAATCATACTACTTAATAAACGCAATAAATATATTAAATATTTACTGTTAATTTTATACACAAGTACTTATAATGTAACCTATGAACTCCCCGCTCGTAATTTTTTTTTAATTTTTTTTGTGTACGTGTATATAATATATTTATATATTACGATTTAACCCCCGGGATAAATTCCGATAATATTGCGGGCTGCACAAGTGCGGCACACGTTCCAGGGTTTGTTCGCGGTGTCGTCGCCCGAGTCCATTACGGGTATCCGGGGACGGATTTATCAGATAATTAGCGGCGAGGTGCGGTATACGACGGTTGTAAACGCAACGCGCCGCGCGAAGATATAAATTATTATTGCGTTTCCGTTACACGCCAGAAGTCGGTGACAAAATAATAATAATAATAATATTAGTATAAGTTTAAAAACACTTTAAACGGCACTATTCGTCGTATAATATATATATATTGAGACACTTATATTATTATGTAACGTGAGGATGTGTGCGTGTATGTACAGACTACAGAGCGATCCACATTTTGACTTGCTCCGAGACCGTGTATTATATTTGTTTCGCGCGATCGCTCTGTATACAATATTGTAACGTGTTTACAGAGGCGGAGACAGTTTTAGAGACTGCAATATTTCGGATGTAATATAGGCGTTAGACGATGCGTGTGTGCATAATGTATATAACATAATATTATTATAACATATATATAAGAGTTATAATACGTTTTCTGTAAACGTGTGGTAAACGTTAAAACAACAGACACGTTGCATAATATATTATAATACATACGATTTTACGATCCCGTCCGGTTGACGATTTATATGCGGATCGTGTAATAATAATATAATACGTGAATACAGAATGCTGCAGCCGACGGATAATGACGAATATTTCCGCAAATACACACGCGCGCACTCCGTATATATTATAGGTAGGTACTCGAAAATAGTAAATATATTATTATTAACGTCTCTTATCACTAAATATTCACCCGAGGATAGGTGAAATTAATAATAATAATAAAAAAAAAAATGTCGTTTTGTCCCCCGCAGTTTATATATGATGAATATATTATGACTTCCACGATCTTCTTGCGATTTTCGTTCCACACACGTGTAAAATATATAAAATTATAATTTTCGCCACATTTTAATAAAGTCGATCGCACGTGATACGATGAAGTAAAACGATATAAAATATAATTTTTAATAAAATATTAAACGAGCATATAAATAGTAGGTATTCGCCCCAGTAAATACGACAAATAGATGAATGTAAACAAATATAAATGTGAGTGTGAATGTAAACGTTATTATTGTACACGCGTGTATACATTATTATTATTTTAATTCGTTTTTCGGGTTCACTACATCTGTTCGATTCCGGATGAACACGTATACGGGGAAGACACATTATACGAATGGGCTGCGAAAATCGTCGTGTCATTGGGTTCACGTGAACCGTGTCGCCGATTCCGGTGCGACACACGTCGCGAATTTCGACCATTACGAGATTGCGTCCGACTGTTTGTTGTTACAACTAAAAACTAAACGCAAAACGCCATTTAGACAATAATATTTATACGATTTGGGATCGCGATGACACGTTTAGTCATACTATTATTGTTATTGTTGTTGTTGGTTATAGTGGATTTTGTAAAAAAAAAAAAAAAAAAAAAAAAATTTTAAAAATGTGACTAAAAGTTGTGGTTCAAAAACGTTATACTCAATGTGGAATATCCGAATATCATTGTAGAAATAATAATAAACACGCGACTTAAAGCCCCGTAGGAATATAATACCGCATTTCTATAGTCAATATTAATAAATAATGTTTATTTTTCTAATTTTTTTTTAAATTTTCATCGTCATTATTAAATTAATATACACAATATTATAAAAAATTAAAATAAATTTAAAAAAAAAACCCCCAACCGTTAAACGGAATCCGATCACGTTAAGCTGCGTACTCTGAAACGGTATCGAAATGATCAAAAAAGGAAATATTATTGTCACCTACGACATATTAAATAAACTTTATATTATTGTGTTGTCGTCTTTCGATAAACTTCCGTAAAAATAGACGGCGACGACAATGAAATATCGCAACACTCGCCATATATATTTATTATATTATATCCGGCCGCCGCCGACCGCCTTCCCGTCCGCGGCTCTCGTCAGACGGTCGCGTTCGCGGGCGACAGTGTCGGGGATTTAATCAAACTGTCAACCGGCCGAAAGACGAACTTTATAAATTATTAATTTGTTGCCGACCTTTTGGCCTGCCGAGTAGCAAATCGGAGCATTGGTTTTCCGTGTCGGGGGAATTGGCGAAAAAATAAAAACGTTAAAGTTATATGAAATTAATTTCGATTCCGAGTGTCAATATTATCAACGCGGCGCAACAACGTTCGTATAACGTCTCTGAGAAACGAAAACTTTCACCAACTCAATTTAACGCTGCCCGCCGTTATTTAACATCGGACGAAAATTCGATAAGAACACATACCTATATACGTATATAAAGCAGTCAATGTAAAACGAAGTCGACTCTCGTGCGTTCGCAAGCCGTGACATATATTTTAGGGGATTAGGAGAGGCCAAGTATAATCCAGAAATTAATCATGACCCCCCCAGCAAAAAAAAAAAAAAAAACAAACCAACAAAAACTTAGACTTTAGTATATTTTATCGACCTGATCGTGATTGAGAGAATAAAAAAAACGTTTTTATTTTTAAATAACCATGTTTCGAATTTGTCATTTTCGCGGATATATAGAAAAAATCTAGAAATTAAATATACATACACAGTTTGAAATATTATAAAGTCAACTGTTAAATGGAATTCTACTGTTTATTTCTTATCATAATTATGTACTACCGTGAGACTATGATATTATTATTATTTTTATTATTATAAAATTTTTCGAAATTCGACGAAAAATCCGCGACGAAGACGCGCAATAAATTACTCGACTGATGACACTTTACAATACGCGGAACGTTACATCTGGTAGCACTGCGTCGCATACCAGAACAGCGGTCATGTGTCGTTGAATCCGAGGACCTTGTATAATAAGTATAATAATATTATAATATTGTATATAAGTGTCTCTATAACACTCCCGTCGACACTTTACGGTGTGTTATTATACACGTATTAATATTTTATGAAATATTAAAACCAGGGCCATTTAAATGTGTGCCGTATATTATAATAATATATTAGGTACGTGTAACCGTTATAATATTATACGGCGTGTAAACATTAAATTTCGTTTTACGGTCGGTCGAAATACGACCGCAATGTCGCGTTTACGCGAGAAAAGCGAAACGCCACTATAGGTACATAATAATACCATTATTATTCTCGCACGTTTAACGGTAAAAATGTGTTTTGTCAATACCGCGAAATGTTTATTCGTATGTGAATATACGAATTATTATTATAAGGCGACATCCTGATTTAATATTTTATACCTATATTGTAAAACACTTGACGTTTTTATCGCTTTTTGTGTCGCGACGACGAGTGCCAGACCGACCTGTTCGAAAAATAATATTATTTAAATATTAATAACGGCTAAAAACGCTTATTTTATTATCCGCGTGGATGAAATACGTACGAGATAATTATTATTTGTTATAACAATACGTGCGATTTGACTATTCGGTTCGACTTTAATTGCGTTAAAAGAAAAAAAACTAAAGTCGTTTAAAAGTTTTCGAAAATTGTATTTTTTTTTTACGATTTATTTGTTCTATATATATATACGAGTTTAAGATTAATATAATTATTAATCATTAATGTAATAATACACGCGTGTTGTTATGGACGGATTATAGAAACGAAAAAAAAAAAAAAAAATTTGAAAAACGATCACTCCAAAATGTACTCTTAATAGACGATTTGAGTTTCGGATTTGGGTTTCGATTTTCGACTTTCGAGTAAAATGAAAAATGAACTAACGTGTACGTATATATTGCAGTATATCATCGTATATATTAGTAATTTAACGTACACATTTTATGTCATATCGTTACATCATATTATGGTCTTTCGAAGATGACGACCCTTTTTAATGATTTATTAATTCCGTATACGGCAAATCGTTTTCACCGATCCTCTTATAATAATAATATTAATATAATATTAATACACACGACACGCCGGATTGTTTATTTCTTTTTATGTCAAATCGCGTGTGACTCGGTGGTTATTTTGACTTTCGTTTTCCACCTTGAGCTACGCGCGTTGTCTGGGACGAGACTATAACATCATACGAACCGTCTGACGACGTGATTGATGTGCGGAGATTTATAAAATATTATTTTTATTTTATTATATTACGTAAGTTGCGTTTATATTGTGTGTAGGAATACACGACATAACGTGTAAAGTATAAACTGTCTTAAAAAAAAAAAAAAAAAAAAAAAATTGTACACGAAATATTTTATAACTCGTTTTTTTCTTTGTGTGTGTGTCCTTGGTTGATTGTAGAAAAAAAAAGAAAAGCTGATGCTGCTGTGGAAGGAAGGGATATAGTTATAAAGAAGATAGTGTTGAACTTTAATTAAAATTTGAATGCAATGATAAATCACATGACATTCGAAAAAACAATTTTGAGCAAAGTTCATCGAATATCATATGTATTGATTAAAATTTTTAAATTCATACGTTCAATATGAATGTCCATAAAACCCCTAAATAAGTCAATATAATATAATTAATATATATAGGTATATTAATTTTCAAAATTTTTTGTCAATTTTATTTAATATTATTGTAAAATATTGAGAAATAATAAGAAGTATTTATATAAATAATTTATATATCAATTTAATTAAAATTTCAACTTAAAACACATATAAAAAAAAAATTGAGATTTTTTAATATTTTGGTTACATGCTAAGTAAATATGTGAGTACACTTCAGTAAAATTTTCAGGCCTTAAAACCAAATTTTTCAATTTTATCACACATGTAGATAAAAACGATAATTTTACGAAATATTCTATATTTTGTAGAAACATTAATGTAAGGGTTCCAAAATTTTATCACATCTATAGTACCTATTTAAATACCCAATAATATTCGTATTTTCAAGTATCTGAGTTCAAAATTGCTTGAATTATCGTAAAACATTGAAATAGATTTCACCAAAATTTTAATGTTCATGAAAAACGCCGTTTATCGGACATTTTTTGATCGTTTTCCTATCGCATAGGGTCGATTTTGAAAAACGGAAAATTTATGTATCGAATATATTTCGGAATCTATCGTCCATAACATAACAATACAGTGCACATAGTAAATATAATAATAATAATAATAATAATAATATTAATAATAATAATAATAATAACATATTATTATATTATAAGAACGATTCGTCGGCGCGTGCGAATATAATAATAATAATATACAAAATCATAAATCGCTCTTCAAACTCGACGCCATATCCCTGAGGGCCCTGCAGCGCGAGTCGACGACGATATAATTAATTGCAAACGGTTAGGTTAGGTTAGGTATATTACTATTCGTGTTCGTTGGAGGGTAATCCCGCGGCGCATATAATATGTCGAGTACCTATTATATAATATTATAATTCGAGTGGCCCGTGTGCGTTGCACATAATATAGGACATATGTGTATACTTATTATGATATGATGCGTTAAAATTACGGTGCAAAAAATATGGTTCGATTACGAATTTTGTTTGCAAGTATTTTCCGCGGTACGGGACAGTAATACATTGCCATATTACACCGTGTCCAAATGAAGTAGTTTTCAATTTTTTTTTCTTCGAGGACTCGCGTTCAATTTCTAATGATTCTGACGGACAAATAAATCGAAATAGGTAATAGTTTTATCTACGTATTTATATAAAATATAATATATTATATATTTAAAATAAATTACAATATTAATAATGTTATTACTCGCATAATATAATGTTATATTTTATATTTTGAATATAATATGTAGGCTCGTATTTCGATGTGTTATTGTATTGTAATCATTAGAAATTCAGTTTTGCAGGACTGCAGAGTGCTGTGTTCCTATTATAATCCTCGACACGAGCGTCTGCAAAAAAATTTAATTCAATAATAATAATAAAAAAAAAAAAAAAAACCGTTTAAGCCATTACTTTAAGTATACCGTTTTGATGAGAGAAATAAGGGTTGAAAATCGGTATAGCGTTTAAACATATATACCGCGTATACCATACATAATAATATGCCCCGACACGCGAGTCTCGCCCGCGAAAAAGAACACTCGATCCGCATGCGGCATACGGCGAGCGGTTTTCGAGCTTCGGAAAATATATATCGTGTCTCCGACCGATTGGCCACGCGCAGTGACTCGCGCAATCACATTAATTGAACAATTCCGTGAGCTGGCGCGCGCGCGACCGGCACGTGACCCGAACCCTTTATATATTTTGATCGAAGGGACATCTTCGTGTCGCAGGACATCGGACCGCGGGTCGCGTGCACGACAAAAAGCCGTTTGGTAAATATCTCTAATTCTTTCTTCCGGTTTGAAAAAATAAATAAATAAAAAATAGTGTTTCTTTTATTATTATCGTCATTATTTCCACCGATTGTCGCGCATGCGCTATAAAATATATAATATATGCCCGTCGTGGAGTATATACGAGTACATTCCGTTAAACACCGAGATGATGCTAGATGATAATAATAGATAATATTATATAAAATAACATTGTGTTATGGCAGGTGACCGCTAAAGGTATTATAAGTTAGGTAATTACCAAGATAACCATCATAACCTATAAACATTATAACAACTCGTCGCCGTGATGGAACAATGTTACATATAATGTCATAAGTATGCAAAACTATGAGCTTATATCGAACGAATTTTATAACCACACAATTTATTATATAGGTAATCTAATAATTATGTTTTTATATCTATATTAGTGTTGGAATAGAAAAAAAAATAATACGATTGGGATTTAAAATTAGTTATTTCGTCGCATTAATGGGGGGGGGGGAGAACATTGTAAATAAATTTCGATTTTAATTAAACGTAATATTATAACGTCTCAAAAAATAAAATTAACGTTTAAGTTACACCTAAAGGGTTCTATATTATATTTTATTGTATAGAGCAGTGATTATTTGCTGTAGTAGACCTACCGTAATCGGTATATATACCTATACGCATATGTGTTCGGTGTCTTTGATTCGGTATCGTTCGTGGACCAAATATTTAGAGTTTATTTTTAATTCCAGACGTTATAACATAAAGGTATATAAAATTATACTCGTATATACACGAACCACGACCGCGTTTACCTACTCCACTGCGGTAACTTATACGAGTTTCGACGCGCGCGCATCCGGTTGCCGTTAAAACTTTAATGGCGTAATTTTTCAAAAGTCACAACGGCGACAAACGCGCTCGTTGTGTGTGAATCGTATATATATATTATTATTTTACTACCTCCGTGCAATCTATGTACAATGTAATGTATACTCGTATACATAATGTGCGTGTGTGTTTGTAAAAGTATGGAGAGGTAGTGCAAGTACCTATACATATATATACAGTCTTTGGAGGTGACAAATACATATATATATATATATATATATGTGTGTGTGTGTGTGTGTACTACCAAGGATGTTGTATATATATATTTGTGTGTATGTACTGCCAAGGATGTTGTATATACATTGTATATATAATATGTACGAGGGAGGTACGAGCGGAATTGATGATGTCATCATGAAGCTGTTAATATATGGCGGCTGCGAGCTGACAGTAAGATAGAACGGGTCGGGACTCGTGCAATTTGTTTCGTCCGCTCCCGCCGCCGACAGTACAGTTTTTCCTTGTCAACCGCGTCGTCGTCGTGGGCCTCCGCAATGATATTTTTCGTTTCGTGCGGCAAAATACGCGAGCAACTGTAAAACACGTTGCGTAGACCTAATAAATATTCCGCTTATTGTGATCGTGTTTTTTTTTTTTTTTTTTTTCTTAATTTTGCCTTTTTTCTCCAAACGCGTTTATTATAATAATTATTACGATATTAACCGTATAATATGTCATACGTAGCAAGGCCGTAGCCTGCATACAATCACTTGCGGGTGGGGTGGGGAGAAGGCTTATTATTACATTTTATGAAGGTTTTATTTACTTGTGTTCACGGTAACTCTACGATAAGTACATAATATTCAACTTTTGAAATTTAATTTTGAAAATAATTTTGGGGGTGTTTAAACCCTATCTCCCACCTTTTTGTCTATGACCTTGATACATAGATTTCGTGTCCTTCTCAATGAAGTATATATAGTTTACGAAACGATTAGATTTAATATATTGTATTGTACGATCTTAAAACAAATATAATATCATATTATCAGAACTGGTAAACTTACATACGAAGACGAACCGCTGAAAGTTGAAAGCTGAAAGCGACACAAATTTCTTAAAATTAAAAATCGTGTATCCAGTATAAACGTTCACGATTCTGTATAATTTGTACGCTTATAAAACTAGTATAATTAATAAATATGATTTTCATTTTTTGTCACAGTGGTTTTCTTGCGGCCATTCCGCTCAAAATTATTAATAAATATCAACAGTAAATCAACGTGTATTATGTGCGGATATATAAACACTGTAGATAAAATATGTGTTATAATATGCATTTATGAACTAAACGAAAAAAAAAAAAAAAAATACGAGTATAAACAAAAATATTAAAATCCTTATTTTATTTTTTTCCAATTATTATTTTATTAATATGACTTAAGTAATAAGTAAATAAAATTAATATAAAACTATTATTTGGATCATATTTATATTTATATAAACTATTCATAATTCATAAGTCATAACCTAATTATTATAATAATGACGCAATGAAATATACATAAAAAAAGGCCCGAATTGGGAGCACAGAGGCTCAATATGGGTAACTTTATATAGGTACTACGCACTAGTGATGTAAGTAAGAAATTTCTAGAGAAAAATTGTATTATTCGTTTTTATTTACATTAATTTTATTTTGATAATAAAGCAATTGATACCGCGAATGAAATATATATTAAGATAAGAATTAAGAATATCTGATATTTATTTAAAAAAATTATACTTCAACATCAGATTCTGATTTTTAATTTTTATTAACTCTGTATTAGGTTTATTTTTTATATTTTAAAAATAAAATATTTGAATATTAAATTAATAAAATTTGAATAGCATATTTATAATGTTTTAATAATATACTTGTATATTATAATTTATATATTAATAATATGTAAATATTACCTAAAGACTGAAAATAAGCTCTATTGATAAATTTAATTAAATTAGTAAATTTCAGAAATTTCTCCTTTGAAATTTTTTTTTATGCTGGTGGACTAAGTAGCTGGTTGCTTGTTCAACACAATCCACAATATTATTGTCTTCACAGACGACTACGATGACATATCTTACTGTTATTATTTTTAGACTTCATCTTTACACGTTTGAAATTTAAATAAATGTACCATTAAACTGGCAGTATACATACATATTATCAATGTATTAAATATAATATTTTTATTAAGGATTTTGAGTAATCAGCAGGACTATTAAACTGGCAGTATATATTAACGATGACGTATTAATATAATATTTTTTATTAAGGATTATGAGTAATCAGCAGGACGCCCCGCGTCCCCTATGGTGTTCGTCCTGTTGGATGCATTACATTTTAATTACAGACGGTGATTTTTTAAACGCATAACAATCAGTACACTTTTTTATATTATGTCTTGTCTTGTCTTGTGTTAAACAGTGATTAATAAATAATAGCAATTTATAATTAAATAAAATTATAATATATTATTAATTCGTCAAATACGAGCCATATTAATATATTGACGTTCAATAATATTAAGATGAGATCAGCAGGAACGGCTGTAAATATAATAATAATATTATTAAATATAAATAAGTTATGAATGACGCGCGTCGTAAGTCATAATTGATTCGATCAATTTGTCGAACGCGCGTGATTTGTTTTGAAATATCGCGGTTTACAAATTTTATAAAAATGAAAACTTTAAACTCGTACTCGTATATGTATTTTTCGAAATTTCAAAATTATTTCATAAAATAATTATGTAAATTCGTTAAAAATAATACAAATGTTAAATTTTGTTTTTATTTTTTATGTACCCGTTCTCAGTTTACTTTACGTAATGAATATATATATATACCTTCTGGAAATATTAAAAAAATTAAAATTTGATAGTTCTTATCACTTTTAGCTTATATAATTATCATAATTTATGTTAACCCGATAAATATTTGCGTAAATAAAAAAAATTATATCATGAAATTAAATTTTTTTGATTTTTCGTATTATAATAATTATAAATTTATAAGGATAGACTATTATTACTTTAAAGACGGCAAGTGTTATTATTAATATATTAAATTTTTAAATTTTCTAAACTCAATAGTAGAATACTAAGTGCATGTGCTATTTTTAGACTTTATCACATATATCATTGTTAAACTGCGCTATTATATTTATTTTTTGTGGGAAATAAACTTGTTAAAAGTTGAAACTTGCGGCGTGGGTATATTTAACAACATTATAAATACCTACCTACACACAAGGCCGCATCGTATATACAACACACAAACACGGCGTAGTGCGCGAGCGCTTATTAACTTAATAATAAAATCTCCGCGGTGTGAGTGGTATGACGTGACGGATTAACAAACTTAAGTCTCAATTGGTTTTCATTAGTTCGTTATACCATACAAACCATATAATTTATAATAACGTGTTTTTTAAGTACGTTGATACCGTTACCTGGTATATGGTCATTGTTTTCTTCGAGTAGACACCACACATATTTTGTTTTATATATAGCAATAAGCTTTCAAAGAGCCAAGTGGTCCGAACTATATACATTGGCTTTCAAACCACCGCGCACTTATTTAAGTGTATAAGGGTGATGTAATGTAAGGTTATTTAATAATGCTCGTCAGGGGTTATTAAATATTGCTAATGCGATTTTTTGATTTGATTATCGACAGAATAATAACACGCACTCGTATATTATTATAATAGAGAATTAGGCGAAATTATTTTATAGTATACTTAATTACTTGTTACTATACTTTACGCAGTCATTGGTGCATACAAACAAGGGTTCGTAATAAAATAAAGTTTCCTATCCAAAACTTGCATAAATGATAAATATACTCGTATGTAAGACTATAGTTAATTTTTTAAATTTTAATTTCAAATATTTAAATATCGCTTATACGTTTATATCAATCCAATATTTTACGAGTATAATGTTAACTGTTAACACATAAAATGGCTAACATTTATGAATTATAGATTTCGAAGCGATTTTTCGTTTTATTTTATATTAGAGGAACATATTATAATATTATTTTATAATAAATAATTTTAATTTCGTTTGAATATTATATTTATCTATATACGATTGACAATATTTTTTCGTGTAATATTTTTTTTAATTTAATTTATTATGTAATATTGTTTTTAATATTTATTCATTTCTGGCATTTATCCTATTCGTTATATTTGATTACGTATACAATAATTTACATTCAAAAGCGAAAAATTGTGTTTAAATAATTTCTGTGTAATCAATATAATATCGTATTTTTACGACTTTTATTATTTTGATTTTTTTTTTCCATGACGTGCTGATATTTTATATAAACTCGTCGATTTGACATACAACAATAAGTATTACTACAATTTATAGTAATAAAAAAAATCAAATCAAAACTAATATATGTCTAAGGGCGTTTAATATTATATATGATAATTATATATGATTATTATATATGATCATTTACTTTGGCCTATAACATAATAATTATTAATTAATAAAAATCATTTAAATCATTCTATTATTAGTAACAATATGACCTATAATGAAATCGCGTATGAATATTATACTTAAAACGTTAAAAATCTGTATCCGATCCGAAATATAAATGAAAAAAATAAAATTAAAATAAATAATTAACAATATTTAAATAATAACCGTCATATAATAAGATGGAAATAATAATAATAATATATTTTACTTAATAATAATATTTTTAACGACAAAACAAAACCGGACTCGCGATAGATTCTTAAAGTTCTTAAAGTATATGTATAACATAATATACACTCGGTTTGGGAAGTACTGCGCGCCCGCGTGAGGCCGCGAGGTCCCAGCGGTATTGACTGGAGTCCAAGCCCAGGGGAACCCGGAGTCAATACTCTCTCCTACCTCTCCCTGCCCATCTTTCTCGCACGCTACCGCTCCTCCCGTCTTCACGACTTTTCGTCCCTTCGACCCGTATATACCGTCACGACCACCCCTCTCGCCACCGATATCCACCCCTTAAATTATCTACCCGCAGCCGTTTCTATATATACATAATATATCTATGTATATGTATATATATATATATATACGTATATAATATAATCTGCGCATATACACACACGCACAATCGCGCGCGCGCCAGCTACAAGTAAACTTTTCTCCCGGTCCGTCCGTTTCGCTGCATAGAATATATACGCATCACGTATATATATATATATATATTATTATTATATTCTATATCGTCTCTCCGTCTCGCCATGGACGTTTCGTTTCAAACGCACGACGGTTACCCGAACCACGGTCAAAGTCACCGACGAATCGACCCTATAATATATAATATAATATATACCCGGAATCGTCCGTCGGCTGTTGGCGGCACATTGTTTTCATACGACTAAATCATTATATAATTTTTAATGCATATATACATAATAACAATAATAACATTAATAATAAATAATAATAATAATAATAAAATATCCGCGTATACCGGAAATAAAGAATCGGCGACCCGACCGGATATTTGAAACGGACTGCACTTTGTTTGTTCTTTCGCTAAATTAAATCTGTCCCGCGCTAAAAACGTATAGGTACATCAAATATACGTTTTGTGTTTATATTGTTAATTGTTCATTAATTGTATACACGATTTAAAATTTGCGCTCCAGATATACGTATTAATAATAAATTAATTGATATATAGGTATATATAAATTTTTTATATATTTTTTTGAGATAACTAATTTTTAATGAGTTCTGTTTTTTCTAAAAAATGTAATAAATCAAAATTTAATTTATCGATGCATTAAATATTATAACGTTATCAAAGTATTATATCCATCAAGAAAGTATATATTATAATGAATAATACCGTGGACGAAATTTTAGTAAAAAGATGACGTGCTGAAATCCAAATAAAATGTTATAATAATAATAAAAATTACATCGTATTATATTATATAATAGATTATATTATAGATTACCTATACAGTTAATTTTTTTTTTTTTTTTTTTTATCCCGATGAATATTGACGGTGGTAATTGAGTAACTTAGGTTCTGGTAATCCCAAAACTACCTCCCCTATAATTGTATTTATGTCACAGATCGCAACGAATACAATATATTATACCCTATTTATTTTATGTATATTTTGTATAAAATAAAATATATTTTATAAATTCATGAAATATAATATAGTTTGTAGGTACGTTCATTTTTACACAGAATTCTAAACTACATAAATATTAATTTATAATATACATAATATAAGTTAGCTTTTATGTTTTTAATAAGTATATTTAAAGTTAAAAGTAAAGTACAGAGTGAAAGTAAAATGAAACTTTTGTAGTTCGTTATAATTCGTCTATATATATATACTTACGCGAAGTTCATCGATATTTCAGCTTTTAAAATGAAGGTCAATACCATTATTATATACATTATCCATTTACACTTTCGGTATATTTTTTCTTAATCCAAATTGCGGATAGTTTTAAAGTGTTTTATATATTTATACTTATTACTTATGTGTTTACGATATGTTTTTAGTTTATATAGTTTTATAAAAACACGTATAGCACAACCCTTCGTTAATTTTAATTGGTATTTTTTATTTATTATTTTTTTTTTTTTTAAGTGCGATATTTGATATATTAAACACTCGTATAAAATACAATGATAACCACGTGTAAATTATTATTATAGAATATATATATCATAGATGATAAACAATATTTTAATAATAATTTAAAATAATAAAAATATAATAAATTTTTTTATACGAATCTTTTTATTTTTTTTATGTTTAATGAATAAAATAAATAGGTATATTTCGACGCGTGAGTTTGTCTATAAAAATGTTAGCAATATAGATCAATCGGCAAGAACGTAAAATATTTAATGTTTATTATTAATAAGTATTTTTTATAAGAATTTTATACCTCATTCGGATTTTTCGTATATGATAATATAATATAATATCTAGTAATTAAAATTAATATTGTCGTCACATGGTAAATGAGTATAATAATAATAAATTATTATGTTTACGATTAAATTGTAATTAATATTCGATTTGATATTTAAATAGCAGTTACATATAAATCGAAAGGTTTGATTTCATCTGTGATGGTCATATTATTATAATACGAGTATATTGGTATAATTTGACTAATATAAAAAATGAATAAATAAATCAAAACGTTATCGTGTATAAATGATCGAAAATCGAAAACAAGTTGTTTATATTTTATTGAATTAAACAAAAAAAAACCATTTTTGACATTCCTCGTTCAAAATACTTATACGTTCATTAAGTTTATTATAAAATAAAGAGATATATTTATATTATATAGTATAAAAATTTTTCAATTGACTATATACTAACTCGCCACTAATATGTATAAACTAATGGTAATAATTTACCTTAAATATTATAATATGTGGTATCACTTATAATACCTATGTTTTATTAATGTCTATTATTATTATTTATTATGTTATCAATTACCCGGATGGTCGGAAGGGAACGAACGAAGGATATAATATTATAATCCGTCCCTCAACGCGTCACATCATCGTTTTCATAAATAATACATAACATATTATTATAATAATATATAGAATACCTTGTGCGCGTAGATTATTGCTATAATATACTATAAAAAAACGACAATTTTTTTTTTTATATCATCAATTAATTTTAAAAAATAAACAATGTTATTATTGTTAATATCGAAAGCGACAAATATTTCCATATATTATTATATCGTTCGCCATCGAGTAATTATAATTCGAACCCGGGCGTTTCAATATTTATTTTTATCAGCTCAATTAAGTTCGTCGTATATTCCGCATACATATTATTATTATTACGAGTATTATTTTTTATTTATTATTATTATTATTATTATTATTATTATTATTATTATTATATTCACATCAAACGAATGCGTTACGCCATTATGAATTGCGTAATAAATGTGTTTTATTTTATATTTCGACGGGCGGAGTATCAATAATATTATATACACTCGTTCGTATGAATATTTTATAAACAGGCGCGAACATTCGATCGCAAAATCGGCACGCTACGACAGCATTAAAATAATACGATAAAACAACAGCAACAAAAACAAAAACAACAATAATAATAATAATAATATAGAGCGCGCGTGTCAATTTAATATTCCGACTGCCCGTTATATTATTACAGTTATTTAATTTCGGGAAAACGTAAAAAATGAAATAATATTTAATATAATATGATATATTATTGTACGTATACGAAATTACAAACGTATCGCGTACGCGCGAGAGGAAAAACATAACCGTGTTTATTATCACAACGTATTATATACAGGGTGTTGCAAAAACAGTAAGAAATTCCGATCGCGCCTACATAATTTTCGCGACGGGAAATTCGCCGTATGATGTGTTCCATATATACAAGAACCAAGTGTTAAACAAAAAAATCTCGGCATAATACCGACAAATCGAAAAAGTTCTCACCGCTATTGTGTAAAGTATATATAAAAAAAAAAAAAAAAATAAAAGATAGCTACATGTATATTATATAGGTATATTTTATATACAGGATGTTACGAAAATCGCATACTTATACCCTTTCGATGTTATCTATACATTTTTGTTTTTCTAACACCATATTATTATTTCGTCCCTTGTATTGTATATACGGTAATATAAGAGAGGGCACAGACGTATATCCCTTCTCGCGTGATTGTGTATATACGTATAATATAATAATATCGTGATGTATGCGTACTTATATAACACGGGATAAAAAATTGTTTATTATATAATAAACTTTTGACCGAGGGCGTGCTCGACAGCGATCGAAAATAAGGGGAAAGAGGGGAGGGTTTCAGTATTGTATGTTATATATTATTATATCGGTTCGGCGGCGGCGGCATTGCACGCGACACGACGGGGCAAACATCACACACACGCATCGTCGTCGACCGGTCGTGGGGAAATGGCGGGGAGATGCGGAAAACTCGTGTACGAGCCGCGACGGGGTATATGTGCCGGAAGGGTAGGTGGGAAAAGGAAAAGCCATTGCCACCAGCTATATATATTATATAGTCCCTTTGCCGCCCCTCACGCAAAGTCCCTTCCTTATACGTACCGTATATATGTATATATTCACGTACATCGGTGCACTGTCCTCGATCCTCGGGATTCTTCTCCCTATTATATATATACCATATACCCTCTCCTCGGATAGCTCCATCCCACCCGGAAAACACCGCTTCGTCGACTATGTACATTATATGTATGTATATATACACGTAATATACAGTGCCGCGAAAATGGAAGGCGACTCGAGTCCCCTAATACTCGTTGCCACGGTAACGACGCCGACGACGGAGACTCTGCTTGTTCTGCTTATTTGTGTACGAGTATATTATTATTATATATTATATTATATTATATTATATGTACATACGGCAATCCGTTGGATCTACGCGAGTTTGCGAATTCGCGAAATAATATACCCTTAGAACGTCAAAAAAAAAAAAAATAATAATAATAACAATAATAATAAATATGGTTTTTAATACGCGAGTAAAATATATTTGATACAATTTCTTATCAATAAATTTATATTAAACTACGTTATATATGTATAATATTTAAATATTGATGTAATAATTAAATAAAAATGATAGTGATGAGTGATAATGTTCGCATTATATATTATACGAATTAATATTATAATATATAGTGACTGAAATATAACAATCATTTTGGGCTGGCGCTAGGAAAACCGAGTGCAATTCGTATATTAACACGGACAGGAGATGTATTATAGCATAATATAAATACGCTTAAAAAAGGAAACGTGAAATATAAATTTAAATTAAAAAAAAAAAAAAAAAAATATATACAATATACAATATACGATAGTGTTAGTATGCATTATATTATATTTACCATTACTTTTACCACTCTGAACAAGATGGCGAAAACGAAAAAAAAAGATGAAGTTTTAAAGTTTCGAAATTATCAAGATTCGAGTTCTAAAAGTAAAAAAAAAAAAAGTTCGGCTGTATAAGGCATATAATGTAATAATATTGAGTTCTTAAGTATATTATGTATCGTTCCTTTAAATCCGGCCACGTACTGATCGTAGGCCATAAAAAAATACAATCGTACGTAGGCATTATTTTGTTTTTCTACCTACACAATTGTCATCGCGAAATCAAACATGGTTTCCTTAGATTATTAAAATTATGCATATTTAACACCACGGATGATTGAAAAATATTTAACCTCCGTGTATTATAAATATAATAATACTTAGATTTATTTTGAGTTTTAATTTTATACGTTTAATATCTAATTTTTTTTTTTTTTAATTCGAAATACCCTAGAAAATTACTGCAGCATGCATGTAACAGAAAATATAAAACATAAATATTATTAAAAATAACAAAATAGTTCATAAACTATTTCACGAAAAGTGATATTCTTATTACTTTTAATTATATAATATATATATATATTATGCATGCGAATGGATATTCTATTCTGTTAAAAATAAAAAATTTTAAGTAATTGGCGTTGCAAAAACAATGAAAATTATACGTAATAATGGTATAATAGGCACCTAATTGTATATTATAAGGTTTTTTTTAGGTTAATTTATATATATCGAACTCTTTTTGAAAATTGGTGAACTTGTAAATATAAAACTACAAAATTTTTTACTACTTTTCGAATCAATACGTTAAGTATGAAATTCAATGTGTCCCTCCATTTGAAAAGCGAATAAAACATAAGTTATGTCGTTTGCTAAAACTCGCGCGAAAATCACGTGCCACTATAACTCCCATTACGTCGCTGCAGGACAATACTAATTATTAACAACAGTTTAACGCAATCGTCGGAAATCGAACATAACATAAAGTAAAAGGAAAAAAATACAACTATAATATTATTATTATTATTATTATTATTATTATTATTATTTTTTTTATTTTTTTATTTATTAATTAATTTTTCACGCGAAACGTGTATATGCAACACTATATATTACGTATATTATATTATAACAGAAATGTACTCGTAAAACATGTTTCTGCGTCATAAAACTCATTTGTGAAATATCGTTTAAGTCTTTCTTATATAATATATTTTAAGAAACACAGCGGCGAAAATTATCATCTGTAAAATAATCATTGAATACCCGGAAAACTTTTGAAGTATAACTATTCATAAAGTTCTGGTTATATTATAATACATTAAAAAGTGTTAAGGTTAAAAAGTTTTTTTTCTTATTATAATATAAAACTGTAATTTAAACATTATTCAGCTTAACAATTAAAATAACGAAAATACAATGCCAAATAAAAAAAAATAAATATGGGTGAAAAATTAAAAATTGTTTTAACACTGTATAAGTTTAGATAAGTACATATACGAGTAAAAAAAGGAGCGAGATTTATCTGAAAAATTACTAATTGCAAGGGGGACATAATATTAAAATATTCGAATCTCAACTTTTTCTTTACCTACTAATAGTTTCAATATTTATGTTCAATAAAAATACGATAACACTAGATTTGATAAAGAATAATAATAATAAATTAATAATAATAATAATAATAATAATAATAATAATAATAATAATAATAATTAATTTATGGGCGTTTACGAAACTTGAAACTGTCGTAGGCATGGGAACGATTTTGACAGGAGTGCCTAATCACGCGTCGACACGTATTACGTATAATAAACGTTATTATTTTAGGTATTATAATTGTCATCGTGAAAACTTTGGGATACACCCGAGGTCCCTCACGTCGTCGTAATAAATAATAATATAAATTATTATACCTATAATGAGAAAGTGACTTACTCTACTTTGGATAATATTGAAAATAATATAATAATAATAAATGTATCAGATATTCACAATATTATTACGTATTATTTCAACGGCGATCTTTAATAATTTGTTAACGTATTTTATAATAATTATGACTTATGACCTAAGACTATAAATAAATATTATAAAATTAAAAATTTTTTACTCTCCCACTATAGTAAATCGTATCTTACGGGCGGCATTTCAAAGTAATTAAAGTATAAAAAAATATATAGAATAATCGATGGTTCGTATAATATCAATATATCATACAATCATAATTTTATATAATTTTCAACAATATTACGATATTCGAATTCGATACGGTTAGGTATACGATATTATAAAATATATCGTAGGAAATGAAGATATTTCCGATTGAGAACATTATAATATATAATTATAGTTTGAAATAGAATATTAGTTGGCGTTTGATTCACCCAAAAGATCATTTATTTCGCCAATTACCAAAAGTTTCGTTCTATCAAATAGGTTTGAATTATCAAGAATTTATAATTATAATTATTATACTGTTATATTATCTTATAGGCCGATTTTTAGATCCCTGTGTTTATGAATCGCACGTGCGCAGAAGAATAAAATATAGTCATTCGAATCAATATATTAATATATTACTGTTATAAATTATATCCGACCGCTGGCCAAAAATCGTTTTAAAAATGGTTAAAATTACGTAGGTAACAATAATAAAATTACGATAACATTGTATTTTAATACGATTATATTTTTTATTACTACGTTATAATATGTATAGGTACATATAAAAATAATATAAAATATTCGACTCGCGTCCGAGACTTCTGCGGGGTTGTTTTCGAATCTTTGCACAATACGCGTATAACATATATTATAATTTTATGTACCTACCTTCCTACCTATACCTACCTCTAGAATAACAGCCGGAGGTAAACGATCGATTTAATTACCGGCAGAAAAATCTGCGGCGTGATTATTGGTCGGGTTAACTTTTATCGTCGCCGCGCGTTTACATTAAACACACATAGGTAATATTATATACACAGTAATGATCTTGTAAACGGTAGGCCCAGCATTCATGTGTGTGTGTGTATTTATATATTATTATACGAAGGATTAAACAAGGGGGGATATATATTATAATATATAGGGTGGGAAAGAGAAAGTCTATATGGTGCGTAAGAGGACTATTTCTATCGAAGATAAACTGTTGCGGGGTAGTTATAGTTATATATAGTATATATGGAATGACTGTCGCTGAACTATCCCCGGGGAGGAATCGCCACTGCCAACGATACTTGTAACGTATATGTATTTATATAATATACGTATATATATATATAGAGAGAGAGTTTATTGTGCTTTCGAGGTAATGTAGAAACATTATATAAGGTGTATATAATATGAACTCGGTAAACCCTCCCCTTATTTCGCGAGTGTCAATGTATCCGCATATAACGCGTGTGTATGCGTATTTCGCCGGAAAGTTAAACGCAATTATCCCCTCCCTGAATTTATACCAAGGTATACATCATGATGATGATAATCTTGTTTAAAAAAAATTATTATTAAACTTTATTATACGCGTTAAAAACGTTTTATCTTCTGTGACCTTATGACGCGTGTGATGTAAAGGATAATAATATGATTCTTATATATATATATATATTATATATATATATATATATACGTTTTTTTCTTTTTAGTTTCTTAATTTATGTACTTTAGGTATTTAACGTACCTAAAAATAAATAGGTACATCGGGTCGATGGAAATAATTTTGAATTTTAACAACTAAAACTTCCGTATCGTGTAAACTTATACTGTACAGGAATATTCATATCCGATTTACGACTCGCTAATACAGACGTAAAATATAAATTAAAAAAACAACGAATAAAAAATATTATTTCCGTATTCGTCGGACTTAGCGTACCTATGTGCAAAACATTATATACGTATATTTATTATATTGTAATTCTCATCGTCTTATAAAATGTCGCGGTATCAAGTCGCCCGTAAAGATAGTAAATACACATTATTATACTTAAATGTACCGCCATGATAATATACTCGTAACGATTATTATTATATTATGTTGTGTTGTTTTGCGAAAGAATATAATATCGTACACATCTCGCGGGACCGATTTAACTGATTTGAAAACCGACAGCGAGAGGAAACGCGCCATCGTGAATATTCTTTTAATAGATTTTTGTTCATATCGCAACTATAAAAAAAAATAAATGGTAGTCTACTACGTATAATAATAGTAATACGTATATTATTGTTTATCGATGTTCTAAAGCTGTAATTATACAACAAAATTTTAGTAAATAAAATAGATAATATTATTATTATTATTATTATTATTATTATTATTATTATTATTATTACTATTATTGGAGATCGGTATCTTATACGAAATCGATTTTGCCGACACACGACAGGGCGCGCACGTGTTCTGTGTGTACTTACTGATCTCGGCGATTGTCGACGATCAAACATAATACACACACGCGTATATTATGCGCCGCGTTAATCCCTAACGGTCGGGGTCAGCAGCTCGTGCCGAGCACACGATGTATACAGGGTGATGGCAATTTAATGGCACGAAAGTTTCGACTATATTGCACAAAATATTCGCGTGTCATCGCCTCCCATATTCTAACGCGGAATTTCCCGATCACACTGTATATATTATATACGCGGTTTTGGGAAAATATTATTACACGTATATTCGGCGTTATTCGTGGATATTTTATAATACATACACACACGCTCGCGCCGACCGTTTGTGTTTGCTCAAAAGCTATAAAATGCCATGTTTTATTTATAATAATATCATCGTTATCACGGACTGTGAAAAAAAAAATCAATTACAACGTCGTTGGTGGAAAAAATAAAAATAAAAACAACATCTATTGTTGACTTACGAGAGATTGTATTATGGTCGGATTCGATATATTTTATACATTAGAGGTAGGTGCTCGCATATAATAATTGTTTATCGTGTTTGGATATTTTTTCAGCGCGTATAATCAAAAATGTTCGTGATTACAATATTATTATACATTTTAACAATATAGGCATACTGATAACGCGTGCTTTAAAATAATAAAAAATAAATAAATAAATAAAACCTCTGATAATAATATTTATATAATAAGCATGCAATTGACATTTTTCCGTACTGGTTAAATATTATATTTACTTCGCGATATTTTTATCATCATAATTATTTTCCGCGGTTAAACATATTCTTATCACATTATTCTTTTCTCGACTATATTAAAATAATTAACTTCCAATAAGAATTATATAAAGTATATCTCTCTGATTTTTATCTACCTACTATAAAATATAAATATACACAGAGTGATCAAATTTCTTATTACAAAGATATTGAAAATCGTATTGAAAAGTTTGTAATCTCCACCGTTTTTGTAGGTAATACAAAATTTTGATCACATTCTAGATATATATTACATACCATGATACATCTTATCCTTTGAATGATATCATATTAATATATATACATATTATGATGTTACGAGTATGTTGAGTACGTTACGAGTAGTAGGTATGAAAAAGTTCAAAGAAACGACTGCATTTTTTGTTCGATAAAAAATAAATCATATTTTTTTTAAATAATTACACATTCGTATTTATATTTCTAGGTTATAACATAATATATACGTACCTATGACTTAAAGAGCATTTAAGAATACTGGAAAACGTAAATTTCTTTAATGTGTTTACTTTCTTTTACCTTTATCGTTCGTTCTTTGAGATGTTTCTAACCTAACCTATATAATATAATAAATTCGTCTCAGTTTTATCGTGTATATGCTTATGTACTATATATATATAAATAGAATTGACGCAAATTCATTATATACCTATATATATTATTTAGTTAAAATTGTATATAGATAGATCTATATATTTCTTTGGGCAAATCTTCTATATCAAACACGTCTGTCACGTTTCGCTCGTGGGCGACGCCTGCGCAACACTGTTCCTCCGTCAGATATAATAATATAATAATATAATATATATACAGGATACGAATAAAATATTTCAAAACGACGTCGTTTCAATGCCTTATATATATATATATATAATAATGTTCAACGTGATTTTCCGATCACCCTGTATATATATATACGCGTAAGAAAGAGACTTTAGACAAAGTTTTTATTATATAGCGATTCCGCGGGAGTGAAGTTCGATGTAGTCGTCAAAAACGACGATACAAAACTAAATATAATATTATATTATACTGATGCAGCGTATAACACGGGGAAAAAATACAGAAAAAAAAAACACAACCCGATATTGTGACGGCGGCGTTTCGCGGATAGACTATATAATATTATATATAGGTATAAATATAAACGCCCGAAAGTCCTCGGGGGAATCGCTCGGGAGACGGCTCGTCTTTTGCAGCTAACCGCACCGTCGTCGTGTTGCCAATATAATATATATAATATATAGGTTCGACGGATGGCGATATTATATTATTTTATAATATTATATTTATATTTTATTTTATTGGACTTAAAAAATCGGTGTGCGTGATAGAGAACAGTAAATGCATAACAACAATATAAGTATAATAAATAATATTAAAAATAAAAAAGAGAGAGACGCGTATAACCATATATAATCAAAACAACAATCGACAAAGTGCATCGTAATAAATCGATCGTTATAATGTTAATATGCAACTTATATGTAATGTATTTATAAATTATAATAATTTAAATTTATAATTTGCTATAATATTAAATCAAATTATAATATTTATAATTTATAATAATTATTGCAATAATTTAAAGTCATATACTATAGTATAAATACAAATTGAAACACGATTATTAATTATTATTATTGTGTAGGTATTGACGAATTATTACAAAATTCAACAATTTTTATCAGTATAGGTATAATACAATATTATAATATAATATAATACATACCTTTCAGGTATATTAAGAGAATTTTTTTTTCCCCTCTTGAAATTTAATTTATAATTTTATATAATATATGCTCCATATGATATACTCGACTTTCGATACAACGTATAACAATAATGTATTATTATTGAAAAACGCGATTTTTCGTTAAAAATTCATGTCGTTGGTCGTATATATACAATTTTATTATATTATATACACCTATATAATAGGGTTTTTTCAGGGTTTATTGCTGGTCCTTTGCCCGTTCATCGAATAATATTATTATTCCAATTCTCGCGTCGAGCGTGAAAAATATAATATAATATAATATATTATTAAATTTAATTTTATCGTTTTTTTTTTTTATTATTATTATTCATTTATTCAAGGTTATGTGTAGGTATATACTCAAGGTTTTGCGTGCCAGCATAGATTTTCCCTCGTCAAAAACATATATATTATATATATTATAACATTATATTATTATTTGTCCCTGAAACTTTTATTTTTTTACAACGTGACTAATTTAAATCGTGTTTCTTTTTTTTTTTTTTTTTTTGTTATAGATTTTTCTTGAAGTTTTTCTTGAAATGCAATCAAAATTGTTTAAAAAACGCCGGCAATCCCAGAGACATGCGAAGATTTCAGGTAAGTCGAAAAATGAACTTTATTGCGTTATTGTTATATGACCTAAATATACTTACAAGTTACAAGTATATATTATATATATATAGGTGTTATAATAACCGTGTTATTATACGTAAAATAACATATTATTATTTTATTATGTCGCATTTACGATATTATTATATTACGTATGAAAGCGTTCCTTACTTCCTTGTATATTATATACTTATACGTGTATACAGGACAATTGAAATGATTACGTATTATTATAATACGTACGTATACATTGCACGCAAATAGATATATTGTTTTTACCAATAAATTCCTATCACTCTGTATATAAATTGTATATTATAATATAATATAATACACACCAAAACGAGGCCTTTCAATTCAAGTCTAAAAAATAAAAACAAAAAGCCAGGGGTATTTTTTTCCATTGAAGTCATTAACGTAAAAGGGTTTTCCAGTATTATAATATAATATGTATATACAAAATAATATAAAATGATATGCGCCGTCTGCCGTGCGTGATGTCCTCTACCTTTATTAGGTACATATTATACCTACACATCGTTCAAACACGAAACGTAATAACATTATAATATTTTTATTATATGTATATTATCCGATTATTCTAGGTTAATGATATTACAATCATAATAGCAGCAGAAGCAGCACACACACAAAAAAAACTAACTATTTTTCCGTTTACTATTTTAAGTACATACGTAACTCGTAAGTCTATACATTATTAAAAATGTAATTAGGTATATTATGAATAATAATTCCAGAGAATTTTTTTTTTTTTTTAATAAATAATAGATAATATTATGAATTGTACGTATAAAATAGTAGCTTGAATACTTTATTCATTACTCAAACCGTATACATAATAATAATAATAATAATAATAATAATAATAATAATAATAATAAT
>JAIUCT010000011.1:6358292-6377093 GCA_021307375.1 Tetraneura akinire | reverse complement strand
ATAATAATAATAATAATAATAATAATAATAATAATAATAATAATAATAATAATAATAATAATAATAATAATTATAATTATGATAAAAATAATTCTAAAAAAAAATAGAAAAAGTTTTATTCGCATCTGCAGATAATACGAGAATTTTATATCAACATCATATCGCACTGTCAAACTGTGATGTATACATAATTGATACGCGAATCGTCCGAGACGATGTACTGTAAAAGCCTAAGAAAAAGTGAGAGAAAACAATAATTATTATGTAACGAAAGAAGAAAAACAAAAGATGTGCGTGTAAGTAAGAGGGTTAGAAAAGAGGTGCGTATTCATTATATTATTTTTTTAAGCTTTTGGTGTAAAAATTAGTCAAAACAACTAGAATTCGTGTTGAGACTTTTCCGCGGGTGCGACTAATGAAAGTTTTAACAACATTAACTGACATAACCGAGCGAAAACGAATATATAAGACAGGTATACAACGAATCTACATTAAGGGGAAGAAGTGAAGTATACTTAAAGAGGAATAAAAAAAATATATACCTATAGGCAAAAAGATAATATAAAAAAAAAACTTTATAAGAATGATTAAAAACAAAAATTAGTGGGACCCGCATACTTTTTATAAATATTACGAGTTCTTTTTTATGTTCAGGTATACATACAATAATACTTTATTATTATATTGATGGGAAATGTTAACTTCACAAAACCGAAAAATATACATTATAATATAATCAGTATGGTACATTGTCACATTGAACTAACCTATTTGTGTTCCTCATCGAAAATCTGCGACACCGTGTGATTTTTTTACTTTTTTTGTATATTTCATCAATAATGAAAAGTTTAAGAGTATCTTTATAGTAAAAATAGGTTAAATATTTTAATATAATAATTTTAACTTAAAATAATAATAATAATAATAAGTGTCCTAAGTCAGTATAATCGCCCTATAATTGATTATAGACTATTATATAATATAAATTAATGTATAAGATAAGTTTTATAAAATATTTCAATCTCTTCTAGAACAAAATCTTCTACATTTGTGCAATTGTTTTTTTGTAAATTTTATTTTTATAATTCTTAAAAATATAATGTATATTATTATTATTATTAAATATTTGTTTTAAATTATCAAATAAATAATCACAATTTCGTTTAAAATATCGTATTTGCATGGACTTTTAAGAATTTTTAGACAATTCCCTATGATATATATTATAACAGTATACACATAATATACTCGTACAATAGTATATTATAAGTACGAAATATAACGTAAATACTAAATATACGTTTTAAATAATATTTCAAAAGGGTTAAATGATTAAAAAACACTCTGTGATCAATTATAATGTATTTATACAAATATTATATTACCTATATATTTATGTATATGATGCATGTTTTATACACGTGTAAAAATATTTTTTTGTTTACAATAATTATTATTATTATTATTATTATTATTATTATTATTATTATAATTATGTTATTTGTAGTCAATGTGAAACAGTAAAAATGATTTATATAATATTGTATTATAAAATACATTAAATAATTTAATGACTGCAAATGACAAATTTCTAAACGGACAGATTAATCTGTCCGCGTAAGACTATAACTATAATATGAACGAGTATGACTCGAGGGGAAAAAAATTAATAACGTTATCCGCATTCATTAAATATGCGGAATTGCTGTCTATATATAGCTAAATACACACGCCCATACACACACACACACGTTTTAATATAATGGCAAAGGTCCCAAAAGTATACCGGAACCGTATCATTTTCGCATATAAAATTGCACGTGATTCCGCGAAGGTCATAAACAAATCGATTGTTATTACATTGTTTGCGCGCGCAATGTAATTAGCACCGCGTATAAAAAATACGAAACGAAATGATAAAAAAAATAAATAAATAAATAATAATAAATAAAAAAAATAAATAAATATAAAACGCTATTATATAATAACCTAAAACTTTTGGTTCGACCTCGTTCGTTGTATGTAGGTATAAATAACCGCTATAATTTACAATATTAATATAATTTAATATCAATCTATTATTCGGAAGAAATCGAAATTTTCCCAGCCAATATAATTAATTTATAATAGATTAATTATAAATAATTATTAATATTAATTAATAATTATTAATCGTTTAAATAATAATATAATATACGAAATCAACTTCACATACCTAATGTTATTTAACGTTGTACCTACGACGCAATATTATATGATATAAATATAATAATTATTAACGTCAACAACTACACTTTATATCGAAGAGTATAATTATACGAATTATTATTATGCATAATATTATTCGAGATAGAACTTACCGCAAGCCCCTTGTATTATTATTATTATTATTATAAACTCGTAGCGAATTCGCTAGTGACAAAAGTCAAAACACTCTGCTCGCAGAGAGAATTGACCCGACTTTCGCGTTTACTTACAAAATGTATATACGTATATATAAACAAGTACAAGCCGGCGGCAAGACTTACTCGCCGTGTATGTATGTATATATATAAGTCACCCCTCACCGACAACTTTCGGTGTAAACCCCCCCGCGAGAAAACGTCGGCGGCACTTGGCGATGCGTTCTTTAGCGATTCAAAACCACCCTTGTTCGCGCGCGGGGTTATGTGCGTGTTCCCATGGGAACGGATCCCTCGGGGGCCGTCGGGTGCCTCGGCCGTGACGGCGAGGTGCGGAAGACGTCGAGGTGCGGAAGACGGTGGCGACGACTACGACGACGTCAAGGACGAGCGCGAGCCACGAACACGGTCGTTGTCGTCGTATATATACCGCGGTATACACACACACAAACACACACACACACACACATAGAACTGGCGGCGAATTCCCCGGAGGCGGAATTCAAAACCCCCGAGAGGTGGAGTCCATTTTACCCTATCGTCGCCGCAAAATGGGTGGCGGTGGCGATGGTGGCTGACGCGGGCGGCATACGTGTGTGTGTGTGAGTGTTTACTGTAGAGCTACCCTTCAGCTACTCCACGCGGTCGTTGCCAAAAAGATATATATATAATATGTTATGTATGTAAATAACCTAACCTATAATATATATATATATATACATAGAATATACAGTATGGCAAAAACAAAGACACTGTATATTTCTAGCATAACATTTTATATAAATTTATAACACGCACGTATTATTTTGTCATTATATTGCATATTGTTTATGCGATGTCTTATGCACTATATTACTTTATATATAAGTATAAATTATTATAATAATATTGTATATGAATATAATATATACATGTATTTGCTTGACACGCGATTCGATAACTAAAGAATATATTGTTAAAATGGAGGGAGAAAAGTTCGAGTTGTTTATACGTACGCACGCGTTCGTCGTCATAATATAATATGATAATATCTTTATCGCGTTTTATGTGTATATATACGTACGAGTATATTTTAGTGTACAGATAATGAAATTGATTTTATCAGGATCACGACCGGTCCAGATTTGTGAGTAATGATAACGCATTCTATAATACATATATATATATATATAATATATTATACGAGGTGGATTAGGGCGAACATCGTTTGATTCTTTTAACCTCATCGCTTTCACCGCAATAAAATAAATAAATAATTGTAATAAAACATTTTACTTTTTACTTTGATTTTATATATTCCTATTAAAATACGAAAATTTATTTTAAAATTAATATATAAATATTATATTTCAATTTTCATTTAATATCTCAACGCCACTTTTCGATGTGTTTAAATAATATAAATATATTATATATTTTGTTATTGTAAATCGATAGTTAAGAACAAATTTTTTTTTTTTAATAAATTTAATATTTAGATAATATAACTTATTACGACATAAGATATTTCATAAAAAGTATTATTTACAATTTAATAATAAAATGGTGTTTACGACCATAATAAGTATAACGGTATTTATAGCCATCCCCAAGTTGCGTACCACTGGTTCAAAGGCTGCAGGATTATTTTCTTTTCAGAATTTCACAGTATATACCCACACAGTATTTTACGCGAAAAATAAAGACAAATAATATGGAATCTATAAAACTACAAATACCATTTCTAGTTTTAACGTTTCTTAAAACAAAATATTTATGAGATTTTCAGGGGGGTAAAAATATTGTAAAATCGACCATTTTATTTTTCGATTTAAAATTAACTATATACCCAATGGCAATGCACATTAAGAAATCATCATGTTTCACTCTGTATATATCCGTTGTGCGCGCGCATCACACGCGAAGTACCTACATAATATAAGGCAAAGGCCATTGGTGAAACATAATATAATATTATATAACATATAATACCCAACGAGTATACACATAATAATGTATACAGGTTGAATAAAAAATACACGGAAAATCACAATTTGTTGTACGAAAATATATTAAATACCTATGTTTACTATTATGGTATATTATAGAGTATACAGCGAAATAATAATAACAAATAAAACGGGTATAAATGTATTTGTAATATCTCTGCGAGGCATTTTGACTTTTGAAACGCTATGATATACTACCGAAGATCCACCCTGTACAGTTTGTTGAAAGGGATTGTAGAAAATTCTCATTCTTATTATTCCGACGAGACGAGCGGGCGGCATAAACTTTCGTCGAGCCAATCTAATTTACACCAAGCACACACTGCACGCTATATAGTATAATATATATATATATATATATATATATATATATATATATTATATACATACCTCTTTAATAATGAAAAAGTTTCCGCGAGAGAATCGAGATTTAATAATTGACTATATTATTATAAATGTATTGTATATATATATATTCACGTACGGCGCCACAATCGTTGTGTGATTTATCGCGACATCGACGTTTATACACCGTAATAAAGATAAACAAATTATACAAGAATTTTTTTTTTCAAAAACGAATTCTTGTATACAACTGTATGTGAAGTTTGTAAGACATTATGAAAATGACACGAAGATAACAATTTATAAATTTATAACGCATAATATTTGCTTTTAAAATTTGTAATATATATATAATATGAAATAGAATATAATAATTAGTAATATAATTATAACTTTTAAGTTATTATCCTAAACAATAAATATAATCCTAATTATGAAATATGTTTTTTAAAAAAAAAAAAAAAAAAAACGAATATTATTATTTAAATCGATTTAAGTTTGAAAATAAAACACAATTATCTCATAATCGTAATCATTATAATTTTAATGATATATTAATGAAATATTGTATTGTAATTATTTATCATATTTTAAGCTGAATAAAATAAATTATTACAATATTTAAGATTAATCAATTTATTTATTATTTATGTTTCTTTGTTTGTCAAATCACGCGATACATTATTGAAAAAAATATATAAAAGGTTCCCCCAATTATTATTAAATTTTATTATTTCACCGAACAAATACAAAAAAAAAATAAAAAATTCTACGATATAATACAATTTGAATATAAAATACCTATATATATATATATATATATTATATTGTATTCTGCTCGTACAATAAAATATTGCTGTTTGAAACGTTAAATTTTCATTTTTAGGTGGTGATTTCGACACAAGTCACTGTTGAGGGTCCTTTATTGGCCGTATCGGATAACATGTTCGTGCACAACAATTCCAAACACGGTCGTCGAGCAAAACGTTTGGATCCGAACGACGGTAAGAGAAACGCATCGAATATCTAATAAATTACACGATATAAATATTTACTTTCCACTCGAGCCCGAAGCCGATTTACGCGATCGATTTATTACGGGTTTTTAAATTAGTAAACACCATTGAAACGGCGCGAAAATGTCATTTAAAAAAAAATAAAATAAAATAAAATAAACAATCTTATATGATTTGTTTTCGCAAATTCCCTCTTATATAATATACGAAACAATTAAATTATAGTCATTTATTATAAGGGTAATTTTTACCGAATCATAATACGTATAATAATTATTACAAGGGATGAAGGGACTATTATATAAGTACCTATGTAGGGTCTCGCGGTAAAGGTCATTCACGTCATAATTATAATTAATACAATACCTAGTACCTATATAATATTATAATATTTTCCTCGCGTTGACAACGTACTATATTACTTGTTAGTACTTATGTATACAGAGTGTCCTAACAAAGTTTGTTCTTGTTAATAACGTTTTATCTTTTAGGCGTATTACTTTTAAAATACCTCATTTTTGCAAACTAACATACGTTGCAGCGTTTTGTATAGCGTTTACAAAATATGTACCTAATTACGAATTATTTGATTACACGTGTCACGTGCAGACGTATAGTTCGTACTGTTATGGAATATGAATATGACATACGCGTACTTTTTTTATTTAAATTTAAAAAAATTATTAACTAATACTAATAGAAAATATACATTATGGAAATTAATAATACAAATATTAAAATTTTCAGGAATTAAAAAATAACCCCTATAAATTGGATGTAACAAAATTTTAATTATTATGTAAAAAAAAAAAAAATTTAATAATGAAAAATCGTTTTTATATATACGAGTATATATGATTAGATTGAAAAAATGAAAAATGAAAATTTTAAAATGCGTATCAGAAGTTATTGACAAGGAAACGTGTGGTGCAGACACTCGTCGGTATTTTACATACGGGGTAATCCGATTTCGGCGTCCGTTCTCTCTTCCCATTATTTTTGATAATAATTAAATTCTGCGATCGTTTTGTATAATAGAATATAATGTTATTTGTTATACCGTATACGAATAAATATTGATTTTCATAGGCATCAGTAATTAATGCGAATTAACAATAATTATTATAAAATATTACGTTAAAAAAAAATAATAATAATAATATTTTTATTTATTTATTTTATGAGTTTTTATCTTTGTAGAGTTTAAAATTTCAACAAACACGAAATTTCACTTTATTTTTAATAGTTTTACCGCGTGCTACGAAAACAGACTACGGAAGTGAAAAACAAAATAAAGAGGAGAACGCACGCGCCAAAATCGTTCGTGTATGTCGGGCAACGGTTTCGTGCGAAATTTCTCAACGAAAAACTTTTTTTCGCGTCTCCAATCCGTAACCCACGAACCTCATTCGGTCCACTTCTCGTATAATACTCTTCTATCATAATAATAATATATATTATTATATTGTATGTTTGATCAAGTTTATACGATCACTTGGAAAATTTGAAAATAAATTTTTCCCGGTTATATATTATTATGGTTATTATGGTTATTATACATTTGAAAAAAATACAAATTATAATAATGACCAACATTATTATACTTTATTTACTAGAAATCATTAAAAAAAAAAATTGATTTTACAACGTTATTATTCGATAATTTCTAGTCGGATACACATGCATAGTCCGACATAATATTAATAATATACTTAGATTTGTATAATTTTTAAAAATAAACAGTAAGACATTGCAGTCTAATTTTTATGATTTCCAAATATTATTTTATACCTAATTAATATTATATTATTATTTAATAGACTTTAAATTATTCTACGTAAAAATAATTCATATAATTGATATGAAAAACGGTATATGTTATGAATTAATATGAATTTGTACTTTTTTAGGCATGTTCTCTCCTCTGCCGGTGGCCACCCCGTGTATAAAACACATCACGCCCAGTGAAGGATGGACTCACGGTGGAGCGTCGGTCACTATACTGGGTGATAATTTCTTCGACGGGTTGCAAGTGGTTTTCGGCAGCAATCTAGTGTGGAGCGAAGTAAATATAGAAAATATATTTAAATCGTATACTGATAACGAATAACACTCTAACGATATAATCATCACGTCCTCAAGTGTGAATCTCGATGAAATGTACACGACGATTCGAATCGATTTTACGCAAAATATATATTAAAAAGAAAAAATAGAAATATACGAAACCGAAATGCATACGTATATAGTTTTCAGTCACTCGTGTTGGATCACTTGGATTCGGATAACAATTTTTTCGTTATATTTACTTTCGATTTTCTCAATTTTTTTTTTTTTTTTTTTACGAGAAAATGTCTACCGCATAACACAAATTATCACCCTGTATATAATAAACGTTATTTTTTCGCGTAATCCGGTCACGTTCGTTGTATTATATATAATATATATTTAATACGTTTTTATTTTTTTGTTCAGTTATTGACTCCGCACGCGATACAAGTACAAACACCGCCCAGGCCCATTCCGGGCATCGTGGAAGTAACGTTATCGTACAAATCCAAACAGTTTTGCAAAGGATCACCCGGCAGATTCGCGTATATATGTGAGTATTGAGCGAAAAACGATATACGCATTATTTTATATTAAAGAGATTTTTTTAAGATTTTATTTTATAAAAAATATACCTATATAAAACTACTATTTTATTGTTTCTTCGTCATTTTTCATTAACGATATTATAATATTATTTTGTATAATTATATTATAATTTTTATTTTTAGCTCTCAGCGAACCGACCATCGATTATGGGTTTCAAAGACTACAAAAATTCGTACCAAGATATCCGGGCGACCCTGAAAAATTACCAAAGGTAATTATACAATTCTAAAAGAACAATTAGTAATTACTTATATTTATAAGTTTATTACTTATACTTATACATAATTATCTAATATGTACACGAAAAATAATTAAAATCCATGTAGGTCGAATAATATAATATTTATATCCAGACATCCAGTCATTTAATTTTATGCAAACGTTTTATGTATACCTACGTTTTCTTGCGATATACGACATAGTGTTTTCAAAACACATTTTTTATCACTCCATTTTTTTTTCACTTTTTATTTTATTTTCACAGATTTGTATAGATATTAATAAATTAGAAATTTTTATTATTATATGACTATAGTCGAATATAATTATAATATATTTAATTAACAAATTTTAAATATCAAAATTTGTTTTCAATTTTCATAATGATCTTATACTTTCCCTACAGAGTCGTCGTCGTATTGAAATATAAAAATTATTATAAATATCAATTTTTCTATTCTAATTTTACATTGAAAACAAGGGAAAAAATACAAATAACTTTATTTATTTTCTACTGTAAAAATAATATTATTAGTAATATTGTATTATATGAATATAAGATTTTCGCCTAGTGGTATTAGGTAATTTATCGTGTTTTCCAATGACATTATTAATTTTTATAGTGAAATTTTGTAATAATATTTTTTTTTTTTTTTGTCGCCCGATAACAGGAAGTGATTTTGAAACGGGCGGCGGATTTGGCCGAAGCTCTGTACACGATGCCGCGAAACAATCAACTGTCGTTATCGTTGCCCAGATCGCCGTGTTCTCGTGACAGGGACGGTAACAACATGTCATCGTCCACTTCTGGTGCAACGGGTACCGGGTTCAACCCGTACACTGGTCAGTTAGCGGTGACCGTTCACGACCACGGTGCTACGAGTCAATGGAACGACGGTGGGTTTATAAATAATTATAATATAATTATATACGTATAAATGTATAATATATTATCACTATTTAATAATAGCCAAGACATAATAAATTAAGATATTTCTTAACAATATTATATAGTACCTGTATAAAAATGTGTATTTGAAATCGCTGTGGTGGGGGTGGGGGCTGATAAAATTTTATATAAATTGACATTTATTGAGCAATAAATGATTAAAAACTTAAATTTTTTATTTCGACTTACGACAATAACATAAACGAAAACTTAGTGGTTGCTATAATATTCGGAAACCAAAGATTCAAAATCACCCCTTACGTGTCTCTCCTCCTCCCGTTACGACTTACTGAATTTGTAATATTATTGTGTTATCATTTTAGACGATTACGGCCGCGGTCAGAGCAGCAGCGTGTCCCCCCGAGGTGGAGGCTACGGGTCCAGCGCGTCCACGCCGCACTCGACGAACGGCACGAACGGCAGCACGTACATAAATCCGGCGACGTCCGGCGGCGGAGGCTCCGGCGGTGGCCAGAACGGAGGGAACCAGTCCAATCCGGGGCCGAACAACGGGAACGGCGCCAACACCGGGTACAACGGTTCCGCGATGCCTAACACGACGTCGGCCGCGTCCTCTGTTCAGTTGACCAACATGAATTCGCCCACGGCCACTTCGCACCCGTCGCTGTTCAACTCATCGTCGTCCAGTAAGACATTATTATATTATTATTAGGTAGGTATATATTATAATATAATATTATGTATATATACCTACCGCGTTGTCGTATATCATAATATTATGTGTCGTTATCATATTCCAGGAGCATATATCCAAGGGGGGACCTAAACTTTGATTAGGTACGAATATTCCATTTTGGGTTTTCTGATTTAGTCAGACGGTTTTTTTTTTATTAAAATTTTTAAATTTAATAATAGTTTTAATACTTAATACGAGAAAAACTTTATAGTCTGTATAAAACGTATCTATTATTCCATTATAATTATACTTATACAAAATATTAATTACATAATTATGTGTCTATATATTTATTTTTCATATTATTAATATGTGCTTTTATATATATGCATAACATCATTATTCGTTATAAGAGTATAATTTAAAATTATTATAACATAATTCCAGGGTACCTATTAAAATTAAAACAGTTTGAATAATAATAATAATAGTTGTAATAATAGTTTTAATATTACAAAAAAAAAAAAGTTACAATGACCCCCCAGTAAAAATATTCTGGATCCTAGCCCTTCGTTTTCATATTATATAGTAACAAAAATAATATAAAATACTTGTCGACCAAGTATTTAAGTTATTAAATTTTAAAAATTGAATTAAACCTATAATATTATTAAGTATATAAAATACGCGTAGGTACAAATCGAATTTATCTTCGTCCGGTAGACGTATACGAATAAATAATATATATTATTACATTTATTCACAAAATACATACGATTATGAAAATTTAATGTTGGCGTAATACGAGTATTATATAATATTCAAACATATATTTTAAAAACAGTAAAATTTTAATCCAAATTTTTCTGATAAAAATTCTATAATGCAATAGAAACGTCTATTTATTTGTTTTATTTTTGCTATTATAAACGGCTAGTGTTGGAATGTGGTATTTATGGTGACGGGAACGAAAATGGATTGACTTATAACCGTAAAAAATTTTTTGATTTGTATATATTCATGGACAATCGAATATTTACGTATTTTTCTCAGTAGAGTATTTTGAACGACATAATTATTATTAATTAGTAATATGAATCGTTTTTAAAATCGTCATCTAAACAATACCTAGAGGTAGGGCACTTTAAATTAAAAATAAGATACGTAATATTATAAATATGATATACAAAATTCAATGGTTTCGTTAAAATTTAGATTTCGTTCGGCCAAAGATTTTTTTATTTTTTAGTTGTTTTTTTTTTTTATGTCTTTTATACTCATTCGCGTTTTTATTTTTCAGGAATGGGCACTCTGGTGACGTCTCCGTTTGCTATGAATCCTTTCGCGCTTCCCAACTGCAACGGTCAGCCGTACGCGACCAGCCCCTTAATCAGCTCGTCGGCAAAATGAACGAAACGATGCTTACAATAATAAAATACGAGTCCGATATAAAAGTTGTAAAATCTTCGATAATATTATAAACATAATATTAACATCACCACTTATTATTAACTAAAACAAATAATAATTATAATCCTGCAATTCATTTTATATTATTATTAATAATACCTAATAATAATAATAATTATAATAATAATAATAAAATTATAATAATAATAATAATAATAATAATAAAATAATAATAATATTATAATGTAATCCACCCGTAGAACCGCGTATATTATTATAATATTATTTATATGAATTTTAATGATCAATGAACACAAATAATAATATATTATAATGTAGATATTTTAATAATCGGTTTACAAAACGATTTTAGATTCTAAAGCATAATATTATTTATATTATCGACCGACACGATATTATTATTATATAAACCAATAATTATATATATTACATACCTTAAACCTTATATATACAAACAATACGTCAATATACTCTAGCCTGTCTCTTATATTACGTACGTATAAATGTATAATTAATTGACAATATTTATGTGTAACGACGAAAAAATAGAATATATATCAATTTTTTGTTTATGAATATCCAAAACAATATTTTTGTACTTATTAAAAAAAAATATTATATTAAAAATTATATTTAATTATTTATCATTATTTAATAATAATATTATTCACCTATCTGTATATTATATGTAATATGATTCCGATATCTAACATTGTATTCATTTTTTCGGTTTGTTCTTTTTCTCATTTTTTAATATTTCTTTTTTGTTTTGTTTTTTTTTTTTTTTAGTTTGTTGTTTATTTATGTATATAATTTTATATATACATATTAAATATTAAATATATACTCGTATATATATTATTATAGTTCCTACCATTATAGAAAAATTATAATTTTTGTCTAGTCTAAATATCGAAAAAAAAAAAATTTAATTAAAAACCGAAAATTAAACGTTGAAAAAATTTTCTCAATTTTAATTTGTATAATAACGTCACTACAAAGTGGAAAGAACATAATGTTTAATTTACTCCCGATAGGTATTTAAAAACATAATGTAACGTGTAAATAACAATATTATAATATTATTTTCGATGTATAATTTTTTTTTTTTTTTTTTTATCAAATATCTATTAAATAACTTAAGTCGTTTTTCAATATTATAATTATAATATTTATTATTATCTCTTATGTAATAATATATTATATTATATAGATACCTATATAGAACATAATATTTTTCATACGATTCAATATACGATATCGTAATTATAAGTAATATAACCTGAAAATGTCCCCATTTACTGAAACAATTACATATCATATACGAGCTTTGTTCGCTCTATAAAATTTATGTAAAAAAAATTATGTAAAAAAAAAAAAAAAAAAAAAAATAGAATACTATTGTTACTATTTTATAGTGTGTAATATGAATGTAATAATATTAATATTATTATAATACACTTTAGTTTCTTATCAGCTTCTGTAATATTATTAATTAGTATAAAATAGACCATAATATATTATAATAATAATAATATTATAATATAATGTATATCGATAGACTGCCACTTTCTTGGTTGTATAAACATCTTGTTTTATTTGTACATATCTCTATATTATATATAATATTAATATATAATACATACATCAGAAAAAAAAAAATACCTAATATTATTATTAATTATAATACATACCTATTACTCTATAAAAACTTGTTTATTTTATCATAGTTATTATATACTACCTACCTAATATTATTATTATTATTATTTTTAATTAATATTCGTGTAAGATATTTTATTTATTTTTTTTATTTTACACAATTAAAAAGAGAATATTTAGCCAGAAAGACTATTTACATTTGGTTCTTAAAAATTGTTGTAATTTCTAAATCGGATGCTCATTTATAGATCAAGGACTTTCATGCACTAAAAAACCATAAAATATGCATTTAAAAATACGCACTTATATGAATCGAACAAAAATAAAAAATATGCGGTCACATATGCCCTTAAAAAATTAATTTTATTATTATTCACTACCGTTATTTTTTTTATTATTTTATCATTATTCGCTAAGTTTTAATTAGATTTATTTATTAAATTGATTTGGAATCTTTTTCGAATTTTGAACACACACGCTGGGAACGTTCAATAGAACTAATCTAATCTACCCACTAACTATAGATACTTGATACTATCGTTTTTATACCACGTATCGGTATCTACTATTCGTTAAATAAAGATACAAAAATAGACATAATAAATACGATCATTATTATTATTTTAGGATAAAATTTATCTCTATCGTCCTTATCAATTTATAACAAATTGTTGATCTTGATTCATGAAAAATATTCACCAAAGTGCTTGATTTTCGACGCTAAACATTGTATAGCGTAAGAAAATATAATATACCAGTATGACATAACATCAGTATATTAGATATTTTGCTAACGTTACCTAGAAATACTTTATACCTAAACTAATAATAATCAATTGATATTTGATAATAATAAATATAATAATTTTCTATTCCAAATAAAATTTTATTATATGTAATATTTTATTAAAATATTACAAAATATTAATTACTAATATTTGTTTTGAGTATATCTGCGAGAGGAATACGTTGAAAATCGATTTATTATTATTCCTATTACAAGTTAAATACGTATTTGTAATAATTTAACCATAATTCTTTTATTATAAATACATGTTTTTTTTTTTTAAAATAACTGAACAATTTCTTGTTAAATCATTTTAAAATAATATAATTATTTTATAGTGAATTGCATAAAATAAAAGTTTTATTACATTACCAAAATTATTATAATTGATTATAATAATTATCGTTTAAAATATATTTTATAAGTGCGAGTTACTACATACACCTAAAATTTATTTTCCCATTTTATATCAAATAAAGAAATATACTTTTAAAACGTACAAAGCAGTTTAAATATATTTATATACATATATATGACATATTACAATTATTAATAACAAATAAATTGTCATGTATTCTAATTCTTAATGTAGTAATATTTAGTGTTGTATACCTTTTCTTTTTATTAGCTGCAATTTAAGAAATTATAATTTTCTATATTATTTCAGTTTTTTTCAGGATTCAGTTTTTTGGCGTTTTAACTATATAATAGAATAACATAATTGTTTTAGTGTAGATCATATTTTATAAGTTCATATTTTTTATGTTATTATATGAGTTCATTTTTATTGAAACTACCTATTATTGATATTACATCATGGGCGCCGTGAGGGGGATGCAAGGGGGTGCACTTGCACCCCCTTGGCTTGACAAAAAAAAATTTAAAAATTAAATTTAAAAAATTGAATGGTATTAAAACTATTTTATTTTGCATAATTATCTACATTATTTCTATTATTTATTATTATGCATTTAAACTTTTGTCTACTATTGTCTACTATTGTCTAACTATTGTCTATATTATGTATTATATGGTATGTTTTTTTTTGCAACTTCTGATTACTTATTTTGTAAGTAATATCCACGAATTAGCTCTGGCTGAGGTAAATGGTGGTATTTTTATTTGTCACATTTTTGCATATTTTGGGTAAAATGCATATTTTTGCATATTTTGAACAAAATGAATATTTGTATACATTTTGACCAGTGCCGTCCCGAGGGCAGGGCAATCGAGGCAGTTGCCCAGGGCCTCGCGCTACGAAGGGCCTCGCGTTTTGGGTTTCATCAATGATAGTTTATGCACAGTGCAATATTGTACAAGAAAAAAAATTAAATCCAAATATTTTACCAAAAATTTAGAATTTAATATTTGTACAAAACTTATCAATGGTTTGTATAATACAATAATTAAATTATAATTTATAATATTTTAGAATACTGAATGTTTGAACATACAGTCATAATGTATTATTATATTATAATATAAAGTATTGATGTTAATAGTTTATTATGTTTGGATTGTGTCAGTATACGAAATATTAATATTATACGTACCTATAGGTACCTATATAATAAAGTAACAATCGGAGCAATAATTCAGATAGGAAAATTCAAAGTCCTATATTTTGTAGAAAAATTAATGTAGCGGTTCCATAATTTTATTACATATATATAGTATCTGTATGGAACACCCTATAAAATTTTCAAGTCTCTAACTTCAAAATTACCCAAGTTATTGTGAAATATTAAAATCGATTTCGTCAAAATGTCAGTTTTCGTAAAAAATGCTGTTTTTTCGTCATTTTTTTGTCGTTTTTCTATCGCCAAGGTCAATTTTGAGAAATTCGAATAATGACGTAATTGAAGTACCTACTACATCCACTTTTCAACCGGAAACATATGCTATTCGTAAAATCGGTATACTTTTACCGTTATATCTCAAAAAATTATTAACTTTATGTTTATTTAGTTATGTTACATAATACATAGGTACAAAATATGTTCGCGTATTATATATGTTCATACAAACTTTACATTTATAAAATACAAGTTTTAAAGGATTTAGTATGATGAAACTTATTATATAATTCTATTCTTAATTTTTATAGACGTGTAAAAATATATTATATTGACGAATTAGAATATATTAATATTTTATGGATCTAGAGGCCTCGCATCCTAATGATGCCCAGGGCCTCGCAAATCCTCGGGACGGCACTGATTTTGACTACAAAAACACAAAAAAGGGATGTTTTATAGTATATTTATTATTTACTTTATACTTATTATTTATTTTTTCAATTATTTTTTTTACGTATTTATTCATTATTATTATTATTATTATTATTATAACTATTATTATTATTATTATTATTATGTATATAAGAATTATTTAGAAATCAGCATATACCTACTGTCACGGTGCACCCCCCTAATAAAATTCCTGGCGGCGCCTATGTATTACATACTTGCCATTTTATTGTTAATGCGGCAGAATTCGTATCCTAATCTCGGATGGAATAATATTACGTAATACTCGTATACTAATTGTCATATTGCCATAATTGTTATATCGTTATATTACAACAGTTACCATTTACATACCGTTTTAAATCCAAGAATAATGTTCAGGAAATGAGAACGATTTTCGTAGTACATCAGGAGTAGGGTGGTGATTATATTATGATATATAATTAATTGTGAAATCCAATATTATAAAATCTCAATGCAAAGTATAAATTAATAAAATATATATTTTTATTTTCAGATTTCACATAATTTTGACATTATTTATTAATAAATAATATTATATAATAATATTTATTCATAGATTTGAGTATATTATAATATTATTTTATTTTACAGTATAATACCAATGTGTATAATATTTTCAAGATAGATTCATATAAAGCATGACAATAATTAAATACAATCTCAATATTGGCCGTGGATGCAAAAATAAACAATGATCGCCGGTTATGGGTTAGCGGCCGGATTTGCAGGACACGCAGGAGTTCCCGCTGGCGGTTGCCCTGCCGGTGGCTGTTCCCCTGCCGGTGGCGTTGTCGGTTCTCCTTCAGCCTTTGCCATCAAACCCAAATTCTAAACGTTAGAAAAATAAGTATAAACATTATTTTTGTTATCGAAATAATTAACATTAAATTAGAAAAATAGTTTAATTGCTATTATGAGTGAAAATATAGTACCTAATTAAAAAGCCGACCAGATATTATATTTCACTTCAGTCGTCAAATGAATATTGTTAAAAAATAGATATGTATTATCAAATTTATTTTATTAAATTTATTCCTTATAAATTGAAAGTCCTAAGAGAGAGTTCCACGATGAGTAACCTTACCATACACGTTAAACAAAATATTTTATATTTTGATTTTTGATTTTAAGATACGAAAATGAAATCATATGAATTAAAATAATTATTTATATATAAACTGATGTATTGGATTAATCAGATTTTACAAGTGCTTTTAAACTCAAAAGTTATTGACAAATACAAATTCAATGGAACAACATTCATATTATAGGTATATGAAGTATACGTATTTATATAGGTACGTAAATGTATTAATAACATAAAAAAATATTATTATTATAAAATAATTATTGTTATATTAAATATAACAGATTAGTGCAAAATTTCATTGTTATAAAAATAAATGAAATTATAAATTTTAAAAATGTTATATTATATATTTTATGTCATTGTTACAAATTTAATATTTAAGTTTAGAAACAAAACTATAACATTTTTACAAAAATTTAATTATCAGTTATATAATAATTCAATACTTAATAGAATAATAGATCGTGTACTTCTTTCATTTTTACTAAATTGGTATGGGTAATAATGCAAACTAACAATATTTAATATTTAAAAATTAAATTTTCTCAGTTTTGCTATATGTTTTGCATATTAAATAATATTACATACCATTTCTTATTGGTGAAATAAACTATTGGAAAATGATTCGAATAAGACCTAGGAAGAATGGATAGAATCCTTCACAGAAAGCATATAGAATAATGACTATATTATAGTAAATGGCCAAGATCATTAATTCATATTTTATATAAATAATTTTATTATAATACGGGTTTATAATAAAAACAAATAGTCAACATTTTTTAATTCTTCTATTTCAATATTTTATATATATTCGAATTAAATCATTTTTTTTTCTTTTAAACAATTATTCTTTTATTTATAACTAATTTATACTCAGTGAATAACAATATAATATAAACATATTTTAAAATTAATTTCATTTTACACATATAAATATGTAATAATTAATATAATTTCAAAATAATAAAATAAGTTTTTCTATTCAAAATTTCCAAATCTACTTTGTACTTGTAAGGTTTTATTTTGTGCAAAAAAATAATATTATTGTATACTTACACCGAGTAACGCCAACATTCCAAAAACGATTAACAACATGTATTTAAAATTCATGATTATTATTTTTGTTTACGACAATATTGTTGTTAAAACAAAAACTAATTAGGCATATTACTATTATGGTAATGACGGGGCTCTATTTATATGAAAATTCATACCATAAAATAAGCCATAAATTTGGTGTCGCATTTATTTAAATAAAAATGTATCATTATATTATTTACCTTTGCTTTATTTTTCTTTGATATTATATGTAAACATTTTATTTTATAATACATAAATATA
>JAIUCT010000011.1:6299279-6332700 GCA_021307375.1 Tetraneura akinire | reverse complement strand
GACTTGAACTCCACCAAAATGGGACGTGGTTTTGCACCTGGATTACCTGGATTACCTGGATTATAATGTAGGTAATATTTTTTTAAATATTGACATTTTTTATTAAATATTTAAAACGAAAAATTTTATCACACATATAGTACATAAATGAACACTCTATATAATTTTTATATAATTAAATTTTCAAAATTTTTAAAAAATATTTGTCATTTTTATTAACATTATTGTAAAATGTTGTAATATAATAAGAAAAATCCATATAAATAATTTAAATATTGATTTTACTGAAATTTAAAGTTAAAACGGCTATATAAATAAAAATTGAGACTTGGATTTTTTTAATATTTCAGTATGATGTTAAGTAATATGTGAGTATACTTCAGTAAAATTTTCAGACCTTAATACCAAAAATTGCTAATTTTATCAAATATTACTAAATATTATATACGTAAAAATAAAAATTTTACGAAATATTCAAAGTCCTATATTTTGTAGAAAAGTTAACCAAACGGTTCCAAAATTTTACCACATATATAAGTAGCTATGTGAACACTCAAAGAAATTTTCAAGTCTCTAACTTAAAAATTGCTTGAGTTATCGTGAAATATTAAAATCGAATTCGTCGAAATTTCAGTTTTCGTGAAAAATTTCGTTTTTTCGTCGTTTTTTCTACCGCCTAGGCCCTAGGGTCAATTTTGAGAAATTCGAAAAATGACCGAAATAAAGTACCAACTAGATCCACTTTCATACCGAAAACATGCTATTCGTGAAAATCGGACTATTATTTCGGGTCGTAATTTTGTTTTCAGACATAAAAAAAAAAGACACACATCATTGTAAAACCAATACATTCTTCGCTTCGCTCAGAATTCAAAAACGAGAATTTTACGAAATATTCTGTCCTATATTTTGTAGAAAAATTAACGTAACGGTTCAAAAATTTTACCACATATTTATAATACCTAGGTATGTGAATACCCAATAAATTTTTCAAGTCAGTAACTTTAAAATTGCATAAGGTTTCGTGAAATATTGAAATCGAATTCGTCAAAATTTCAATTTTCGAGATTTCATTTCGTTTTTTCTACCAATTATGGTCAATATTGAGAAATTCGAAAAATTACATAAATCATCCGCTTACCTACCGGAAACATATGCTATTCATGAAAATCGGAGCATTATTGTAGTAAAAGTGTGTTCATAGTGTGTATATATATACACATAGGCGCAATTAGGGTCAAAATTTTGGGGGGGCTGAAGTCCCCAACATTTTTATTTATTAAATTTTATGAATCAAATTTATTTTAAACTCCACTAGGTAAAACTTCTAATTCAATATCATTTATATCACAATATAAAAATAATATTTTTTTTATTTATATGAATACACATGCATGTGTTTTCACATATATATATAAATTAAATATATAATGAACAGTAAATACATATTACATTTTTAAATATTAAAATATTATCAGTGAGTAATAAAGTGCATAAATTATTTATCAGACAAAATGTAATTAATATATATATTTTATTAGTTCATTTTATTTATTAAATATTAATAAAACAAAAACTTATTTAAATTATTAAGGAGATCTGAAGTTTCAATTTTCTTTCTCTGTCTAACGTTTGTTAGACACGATGAAATTTTCTCCTTATTGTTGTTGAAACAAATTTCATTTAAAAATTTATAAATATTCAATTTTTGAAGAATTTAGGGCAAAAAAAATGTGGGAAGTCGATCTAAAATAGACTTCTAACGAATTCAAATCCGTTTTCAGATCCCTTATCACATAACTAAATCGATCGTAACGTTGGAAGTAGAAAACGTTTAAATCCCTATATTTTATGTGTGTTGGACAGAGAATACTATACAAATATACATAAAAAAAAAATAATAATAATAAAATAATATGTGTTCCGATAATAGTTTAAATATTATAATAAAATATTTACGAGATTTAAGATTAAATAATATTATTAATTATTATCTATTTATACGTTCGATCACACTATATATCGACATTTAATAAATAATAATAATAATAAAAACGTTCATTATACTGTTATTTTATTTGCAGAAAGACCAATAACACAAATCAATCGAACACTCGTATCTCATCGAACCGATCTATTATCCTTTTATCAACGAATGCGATCATCAACACAACAACAACACGATATGCAATATACAACGACGGTCTGATTACGAACTCGGATCTACCGAAACATTACTTTCACAAAAAGACACGAGAAATATCAGTAAATAATTAATTAATATTCGACAACGAAAAATTGCATTCGTTAATAATTTGCGTTTTTTTTCTTCCTAATTCATTTTATTATATTTACATCTATATTAATCTATTCCTATAATAACGAACCTATGGTAATTTTATACTCGAATATGTTTATCGTTTAAGTTATTATAATTTATAGTTTATATTATTAAAGAGAAGAAAATTTTGATTTCTCACGTTTGATGATGTAAAAAATAAACAACAGAATTTTTTTTTCTTTACGAATTGAACTAACTGATAAACTTATAAAAACAAATAATGTCAATCGTTATTATCTTACTTGTAAGTACCTATAATTTTATTGTTTTTAAATTACAAGGTAATAATTACTATTGTTTTTTTTTTTTTAATTATTGTTAATTTATATAATATTATTATTATCGATTATTTTCGTTACAGAAAATCGAATGGTACCATCAGAATTCACCAAACGTGCCGAACTTTCGTCTGAACGTCCCATTACCGCCGACACTGCCGTCAACTGCTTTCCATAACCGACCACCGCCGCCGGCGATACTGCCGATGGTCAAGTACAATTACTATTTTCCTCGGCCGCCGCCAACCCCACTGTACGTCACTGTTTTTGTCGCAACATTTTCCTACCACGTTTGCGCACAAACCCGATAAAATGGAAGGACATTGTGAACAGCTGAAACTCCTGCCCCATGGATAAAGTTGTGCAAATCATAGTGTTTAATTGTAATTATAGATTTGAATGCAATGATAAACCATCGCATTCGAAAACACAATTCTAAACTAAGTTCAGTCATATAATGTAGGTATTGATTAAAATTTTGACATTTTTTTATTAAATATTTAAACGCAAAATTTTATCACACATACAGAGACCATATAGGTACACATATAGTACATAAATGAACACCGTATAAAATGTTCAAATCTCTAAGTTAAATATAAACGGTGATAAAATCCCTTGTCACCTATATGCCCATATCTGACATAATATCGCTCAAAACACTTTTCTCGAATTGGATGATTTATCATTGCATTCAAATTCTAATTAAAAAAAAACACTATGATTTGCACACCTGTATTCCTGCGGTAGAGTATCATCAGTTCTTCTTTTTTTATATTTTAAAGGGCCTTAAAAAATAATTGTAAATTCCCTATTAATTGGAGTAAAATATATCTAAGTTTGATTCAAATTTTCAAAATTAAAAATAAATTTTTGTTAATTTTATTTAACGTTATTGTAAAATATTTTAATTTAATATGACAAAAGAGCTGATACTCATGCCGCATGGGATTCAGGTGTGCAAATCATAGCGCTTAATTTTAATTAGAATTTGAATGCAATGATAAACCATTGCATTCGAAAAAACGATTCTCAGCGAAGTTCAGTCAGATTATAATGTAGGTATTTTTTTAAATATTGACATTTTTTATTAAAAATATTTAAAACGCAAAATTTTATTATACATATAGTAGGTACATAAATGAACACTCATATCATTTTTATATAATTAAATTTTCAAAATTTTTAAAAAATATTTGATAATTTTATTTAACATTATTGTAAAATATTGTAATATAATAAGAAAAATCCATATAAATAATTTTAATATTTATTTTACTGAAATTTCAACCGAAAACAGCTATAAAAAAAATTCAGTTTTCTTGAAAAATGTCGTTATTTCGACGTTTTTTCTACCACTTAGGGTCAATTTTGAAAAATTTTAAAAACTAAATAAACTTTCCAAATGAAAACTTATACTATTCATGAAAATCGGAGCATTATTTCATTATTTTTAAATTTTTAAGTCTCTATTTTGAAACTTTCTTGAGTTATGGTAAAATATCGAAATCGTATTCGTCGAAATTTTATTTTTCGTAAAAAATACCGTTTTTTCGTCATTTTTTCGAAGTTTTTTCTACCACTTAGGGTCAATTTTGAGAAATTCGAAAAATGACCTAAATAAAGTACCAACTAAATCCACTTTCCAACCGGAAACATATGCCATTCGTGATAATCGGAGCATTATTTCGGGTAATGTCTTCAGAAAAAAAAAAAAAATCACACATCATTGTAAAACCAATACATTCTTCGCTTCGCTCAGAATCTAAAATCCATAGGAATACTATAATATTGATTTTACTAGAATTTCAACTTTAAAAATTTATAACTTCAAATACACATATAAAAAAAAAAAGAGTCTTAGATTACAATAATATACATAAATATAAAAAATTTAAAAAAGACATATATTTTTCACTTCCCTCAAAATAAAAATTAATTAAACGTAATCGGACTAATTCCGGAAATTTTTTTAATATGCATCTTTTTATATTTTCACTATCATGAACTATTTTTATTTGCTTAGATATTAATATTGTTTTTAAATAATTGTAAAGTTGTAAATGAAAAATAATAATCAATATATTATAAGAAAGCTATTCAATTTACCTATGAAAAAAACATTTCAATAAATATATAAAATATTAGAAATTAATGTGTTTAATTATAATTATTTAATCTTTATATAAATTTAAAAAAAAACATAACATCTTATTATAATAGCAATTTAAAATAATACAATATGTTATGTATGCATTAAAATAATATAATATTTAAATTTATCAATAACGTACACTCATTTAACATATATTTTAGTAAACAATTTAACTATCATTAACAGAAAAATATTTAAAAATATTTATATGAAATAAACATATAGGTTGAATACTTTATGGTTTATGATAACCACTAAGTTTTGAAACGAATTTAATAACAATATTCAATTGTTAACAATGTATTATTTTTTTATCTATTTCGTAATAATTATTTTAAAATACAAGTTAGCATTTTAAATGTAAGCATGACTCATTTGAATGTAAATAAAAATGTTTATTTTCATAATTTAATATATTTATTACGGTGTAAATAATACGTTTTTAATATATTTTATGTATAATTATTGAATTTCAACATGGCTAAAAATTAATAAGAAAGTAGGTACGCAATGATAAAATTGGAAAATAGAGGGTATTAAAAACATTATTGGATTAAAACGTTACATTTACAAATTATTGTAAAATATTGTGATTAAACTTATTTATATTTTGGCAATAATAAATTTAGACCTATATATTATGTAGTATTTAAAATCAGTTTTTATAAGGGAAATAGCATGTTTTCATTAAATTTAATGCTTTAAATAGATTCGGCGATAAATTTTCTATAATATATATATATTTTAATGTACCTGTATTACTCAATTTACAATATTGTAGCAATACCAAATGATAAAGTTCATAATATATTATGTATTATATGGTACATTATCGAAATCCTAATAGATACTTAAGTGTTAAGAGTATTTCTCATTTTATCTTAACCTTATTAGATATTTTTATATACATATCATATCACAGATCACTTCCGACCGTGGTGTTGCATATACGCAACAATCACTAATTTGTTTATAATGTATAGGTACATAATATTAAATTAATTTAGATGGTTGGGTCTTGGGTATTGGTTACACGTTGTTATAGGTATCATATAGAAATAGATGATAAATATGATTATGTAGCATGCATATTTACCTGTACATAATAATAATTATTACTTGTGTATCACAATCTTGTATAAGTATTAAGTACAGTCGTACAGAACATGACTAAATGTAGACTTCGTGTATGAAATATGAAATAAAATATCAATAAAATGAAGAATAAATACGCGTCATTTACTAAGACCTCAAGCCAGCAAAGACAATGTCAAGTACTATTATGCAAAGGGTTTTACATATTTCAAGTCTCTAATAGATTCGCAACTCTTATATTTGGAAGCTAGAGGCGCACATAAGATGTGAATTTCAGTAGTGCTAAATTTTTTTAATTAGATTCACGGAGGAAAAATTCCTACATTTTCATTATTTATAATAAAAATATAGACTTTATGTATTTAAAATATAACAAAATTATAATGTAACTATTAATAAACATTGAACAATCAATATTGGAAATACTTATGTGAAAAGTGCGGTTTTAAGCAAACACAAGCATCCCCATATGTGCGCCTGTGCTAAAAATAAAGACTGTTTTCAAAAATTTTTCCAAACAATAACACCATATTTAGTTAAATAATTATTTTTTATTATCTGTGTTAATTATTATATTATCTACGAAATTTATTATTATTTTTTGTTATTTTTATTATTTACTAAATGTCAATGTATTAAGATAAAGGTATTTTAATTTTATACCCGAAAATGTACATTCCCTGAAATCAAATATATTATCCATTATGAGTAGGTAGTCTATATATATTTGTAAATTTTATTCAATTTTAATAAACATATTATTAACTGCTGCAAGTGCGATGATGATGAATAGTAAAGTGGTAATAGTAGATTATCTAAACTATAAACTTGCAACAATTTATTTTTATTTTTCTAAATTAGGTAAACGAGCAAACGAGCCTCTTGTATTTGGATCAAAATAAATTATCGTAATATCATTATACTATATTATATTACACTATTACAGTGAATGTATTGGTTTTTTTTTTTTAAATAGATATACTTTACCAAGAATATTTTTTCTAGATCAATAAATTTAACCTAGTACAACGCAGCGGTATATTTTATATATTGTAGGTCAGTATAATAAGGTACTTATTATAAAGTAATTATTCCAACGTATAGCATATACGTATATTATATTATATAGGATCGTCATATTTCTTATGAATATATAATGGATTCGGTCGAGTAAAAAAGTAGGTTAAATATTATTTATTAATTAGAAAAGCTGCACGCGACGAACGTCGTGCATGTGCAGCATATATTATGGACACGACACGTATAAACTGACTTTATGTTACTTATTCATTATAAAATGATATACCTATACAAAATATACGTAGTCTAATAGGAAGAGACTTCTATATATTTTATTTTTTCCCCTATAATTAACAATATATAAAATACACCGCTGATGTTATATATTGTAGGTCAGTATAAGGTATATAATTTTTAATTTTTCCAACGTATAGCATATACGAATATTATATTATATAGGATCATAATATTTCCTATGAATAAATAATGATTCGATCGATCGAGATTATTTATTAATTAGAAAAGCTGCACGCGATGAACGTCGTGCATGTGCAGTTTGTATTATGGATACCACACGTATAACCCGACCTCATGTTACTTATTCATTATAAAATAATATACACAATATTGTCTAATAGAGAGGAACTTCGATATATTTTCTTTCCCCCCTATATTTAATCCTGAAGATTTATAAATAATAAAATTCAAGACATTACCAAACACAACAAGTTCAATAACGAGAACGTATATAATTATGTGTTTGAATATCAATATTCGTCGTTACCTATTATTATATAACGATTAATAAAACAAAAAGAGTATGTCAATATATTATAAATATTTAAGCGAATATTAAGTCGAGAATGTGCCGATAGTCGGAGGGTTGCATTTGTATATCTGCTGTGATACGCGAACGAGGTGTATTAGAGTACAAAACAGTCTGTAGCTACGTTCTGTTTTATAAGTTCGGTTGGTTAAGTTTACATACCTACATAAAAAACTAGGTATAGACAACAAAACGTCAAAACTTGTTAATTTACGTCAATAAGTCATAATCTACTACTAAATACCAATCACAAATCGCAATTTCTGGAATTAAAATATGAACGAGTTGAAGTCGGAAAATGTTGCGATGAACCTACCGCTGTTAAAGCTTTTCGGTCTGCACCGTATTCTGGATCCGCATCGCAGTATATTCGTCTTCAACGTTTTCGATTGTAACGTTTACGGATTGTCTGCTATCGCAATAACGTTCATAACACTGATTATTTGTCTCGTTACGTTGATAAGCATGTTCGCAGAAATCATCAACGACGTTATCGGGGACTTGGAACTTATGCAGTTATTGTTGTTCTATACGTTATATTTTCGGGTATTTCTGGTTATACCATACATGTTCGTCTCTAATGCCAAAAATGTTCAGAACTCTTTTAAAGTAACGCGCATTGACTTTCTGTCAGCTCGAAATTGTAGTAATTTCGTCCGGGTTATTTGGAAATATCGCCAAGCTTCGTATAGGATATCGAACTTAACCGCTGTCATTTTATTCCTGTTGAACCTAATTTGGTATATGTTTCCGATTGTGTTCACATCGTTTTCGTCCGACGCTGCTGATCACCGCAAAGAAAACATTCTCAATCTACGGTTTCCTGTTAATGTATTCGTATATAATGATTATTATTCGATATTTTACATGACAGAGATGTTCCTGACGCTTTTTGGTACATACATCTGGTCACTTTTTAACTTTTATTTTCTATCCATTTGTTATGTCTTCATTGCTCAATACGAAGTTATAGCACTAGCGTACGAAGACGTCGGTTACGACCGTGGTTGCGATGCAATGCAAATAGAAGTAGGTAAGAAGTCATTCAAAACCGATAACATATCGTTTATTTTTAACATATTATATTGGTACACTATATAATAAATAAATACGACACTAGGTTTTTTTTTGTCATTATTGGCAATATAATAATAAAAGCAAAGATATATTTTTATATAATAATAGTATTATTATTATAAAAATTATATAGGATATATAATTTTATACTTTTAGATTCTGAGCGAAGCGAAGAATGTATTGTTTTTACAATGATGTGTGATTATTTTTTTTTTTTTTTTTTTTTATGTCTGTGTACAAAAATACTACCCGAAATAATGCTCCGATTTTCACGAATAGGGTATGTTTCCGATAGCAAAGTGGACGTACTTGGTACTTTACTTAGGTCATTTTTTGAATTTCTCAAAATTGACGCTATGCGGTAGAAAAAACGGCGAAAAAATGACGAAAAAACTGCATTTTTCGCGAAAAATGAAATTTCGACGAATTCGATTTCTATATTTCACGATAACTCAGGCAATTTTAAGATAGAGACCTGAAATTTTTTTTGGATATTCACATAGCGACTATATATATGTGGTATAATTTTGGAACCGTTACCATTAATTTTTCTCCAAAATATAGGACTTTGAATATTTCGTAAAATTCACGTTTTTACGTATATAATTTGTGATAAAATTGTCAATTTTTGGTATTAGGGTGTGAAAATTTTACTGAAGTATACTTACATATTACTTAACATCATACTAAAATATTGGAAAAATCCCTAATTTCAATTTTTTTTATAGCTGTTTTAAGTTGATATTTTAGTTCAAACGAAAATTATAATCTGACTGAACTTTGCTCAGAATCGTTTTTTCAAATGCAATGGTTTTTCATTGCATTCAAATTCTAAGTAAAATTAAACGCTATGATTCGCACACCTGTATTCTGTGCGGCAGGAGTATCAGCTCATCTTTTTTTTTATTCAGGACACCACGAAGACAATTTTTATGATGATTTCAAATCGATTTTGATTGACCATCAACGACTCGATTTGTAAGTAGAAGTATCTAATTATGCGAGATAAATATTCAGTTAAATAATTTTTATTGTACATAATTTGTTAGAAAATTAAAATTATATTATTCCATTATATGGAATAGTGTTGTAATAAGTGTTGTTACAAATTCAACGGGATTTATATATATGACGTATTCGTTCATCGTGGTAACGTAAAATTTTTTTTAATTATACGCTTATAATATTGCAATTCAGTGTGTTAATAATTATTAACTTTTATAGATTCTCACGTCATCAGAACTATTTTCAATTTTCAGTATTATCAAGCTATTTTTTTCTTCATCGTATTTAATTCTTGAACTATTCTTTATATGCTATCTATTAGAACGTATTAACACCAAAGTACTTACCTATATTACATATAGATTATAATAACCTATTGATACAGTACCATAGCCAGAATTCTTTTTTTGTGGGTGGCACATAATTTTCTTATTTTTGCAATGCTAATATAATATAGTGTTACCTATTTTGTTTTCTGTAAAATAAATACATATTATATCAAAGAAAAAAAAAACATGTTAAATTTTTTTAAATTCTTATATACCTACCTGTATATATTATTATATTATATATAGTGTTATAGTGTTACACCTTTTTATTTATAGTTGCGTCAGGCATGGCGGAGGCATTGAACCGGAAACGCAAACAACTAATTTGTGTTAAAATTGCTGTAATCAGCCGCTTTGCTAATCTATCTCCTATCAGACACCAAACATAATACTATTATAAAAATCAATTTTATGAAAACAAATTATAAATATGTTATTTAACATAGACCTACTAATAATTTTACTAATTTTTAAAATATTGATATACCTGTAAGTTATGAATACCTACCTTATAAATTACTATTTATGATATTCCAACATAGCCTCTTCCGTACACTATAACACTACATATATGACCATTAAAATGATTCGTTGTGGGGGGCACTGATTCGCAGTACAACCTATGGCTACAGCATTGTGTTGATATATAGTTTATCTTTTGAAACAAATGACAGTTCATATTTTTTTTACAGAAGGAAGCTGCTGAATCTGCAATTTATAATTGTAATTGGACCGATAAGAATTTAATTTTTAAAAAGAATATGCTGCTGGCTATGCGAATGCACGATGCAAACAAATTTATGATTAACATAACACCTATCAGAATTGTCAACTTGCAACTGTTTACTAGTGTAAATATTCGAATTAAATATGTCCGACAATATTATAATATATATAGTATGTAAATTATGATTAAACGATGTATGTTGTTATTTACAGGTTGTATCGACGTCCTACTATATAATTTCGATCATGTTGAAAACACTATCTAATGATCTAAGTGAAAATATATCGGATACCAATGAAAGTCTATAACGTGTGTATTATAATTACACGTGGATAACACGAGAACTTTGGTCAATGAGTAGAAGTAGTGATATAGGTAACACATAAAATAATAATTATTGTATAAATATTATACTTACTGGTATATACTCGTAATATATATGGTGACCCGTCATTTCGACGCGGGACTATTTGACGCATAATACTACAATATATTGGACGTATTACACTTTGGGCGCAAAAATAATAATAATTATTAATAATCAAATAAAACATAAAATATTTTTTATTTATTATTCAGTATTCTTATGTTATTATTTAAATTATATATATTATTACGCCTTTGAAATATATAAAAAGTCAACGAGGACAAGATCTTTTTATGCATAATGGATTTATAAATTAGAAAGAAATAATTTCTGGACTTCCACCACATAAAAAATGAAAAATGAAAAAGATCATAAAAAATTTGCAACAAATATGACAATATTAGGAATAGATGTAATATTAACAGGTACCATCACATATAGTATAAATTTTTACAAATAACATCAAATTTTTTTAAAAAAAACATTCGTACTTTTTATATTATTTTATTTTTTTAAATTCTAATTAAAATTTAATTTAATTTTATGTACATATTTTTTTTTAATAATTATTTTTTATAATACCTAAATAAAAAAAAAATATATATTATATAATATTATACATAATACTTTGGTATGATTTTTATATTATTTAACAAAATGTAATGTGTCGTCGTTGTAAATTTGTAATTGAGTACACTGATGTAAACGAGTATAAGTTTATCATTTTGATACCTAACAATCCATAAATAATAAAAACGATAAAGTAATAGTCACGTCTTGTATTTTATAGCATTATTTACCATTTTATATAAATATTATAAAAACATAGTTTTTTAAATAATCATACTATTCTCTAATTATAAATCTATATTTATTTTTAATAATTATTATATTATATAACGCCTAAATAATATAAATACAAATTTATATTATAACTTATAAGTACTTATATGCTATATGTAATTAAAATAAAAATATAAGAACAATAAATAAAATATATTTTATTTGATTATTAATAATAATTAGGTATTTTTGCGCCCAAATTGTAATCCGTTCAAATGTAGTATGCGTCTATTTGACGCGCGCCGAATTGACGTACCTATATCCGAAATATATATTATATTTACGAATTATTGACTATGATCGTTTTTCCCCGCAGCCCTTCATATGTATATCAGTATTAATATCTTAATGGAAATCGCACTCAATCTAATTTCAAATTATCTATAATTTCATGTTCGTATTTATTATTTTATATATTAATTGTATTCGAATAAATAAATTATATTACTATTTTAATTATTAATTTGAAATACAATAATAATAATCTAGATTATAATATACCTAGTCTTGTATATTGATACATTTTATTTGATTATTTATTTTGTCTTCCTTGTAAATTACTATTCTACATTTACTTTTATTAAATATTTAATTGGTTATTGTTTACAATACCTGAAGAATTCTGCAACTCCCCGAGTACAAACAATACAAACTTGTGATTATTAATTGTTATTTATTATTAATGGTACTTAATTTACGATTGGGTAATTTAATGTATGATATATTCACGAAAAATTATTGCTGTAACGGTATCAAAGTTCACTTAAAGGAGTCGCCAACATTATTTTGTATTTCTGAATGAAATTATACGATAGTGTAACATAACTAGTAGTAGGTACGTATGGTAATTTATAAAATTTATGATATACTATTTTGTCAAAACTACAAATATTATATTGTTTTTCTTGTTTTAGATTCTGAGCGAAGCGAAGAATGTATTGGTTTTACAATGATGTGTGATTTTTTTTTTTTTTTTTTTTATTCTGTAAACATTTTTACTACCCGAAATAATGCTCCGATTATCACGAATGGCATATGTCTCCGGTTAGAAAGTGGATCTAGTTGGTACTTTATTTAGGTCATTTTTCGAATTTCTCAAAATTCACTATAAGCGGTAGAAAAAACTTCGAAAAAATGACGAAAAAACGGCATTTTTCACGAAAAATGAAATTTTGACGAATTTAATTTCTATATTTCTCGATAACTCGGGCAATTTTTTTTTTTTTTTTTTTGGGGTGTTTATATAGCTATTATATATATGTGGTAAATTTTTGGAACCGTTACGTTCATTTTTCTACAAAATATTTGGACATTGAATATATCGTAAAATTCTCGTTTTTACGTATATAATGTTTGATAAAATTGGTAATTTTTGGTATTAGGATCTGAAAATTGTACTGAAGTATACTTACCTATTACTTAACATCATAGTAAAATATTAGAAAAATCCCTAATCTCAATTTTTTTTTATAGCTGTTTTAAATTGATATTTTTGTTCAAACGAAAATTATAATCTGACTGAACTTCGCTCAGAATCGTTTTTTCGAATGCAATGGTTTATCATTGTATTCAAATTCGAATTAAAATTTAACGCTATGATTCGCACACCTGTATCCTGTGCGGCAGGAGTATCAGCTCGTTTTTTACCTTTTTTTTCTTTTTCTTGTGTGTTTACCTTAGCTAAGAATGTAATTAATTTTACAATGATGTTTGATTTTTTTTTTTTCATTCTGAAGATACTGAAATAATGCTTCGATCTTCATGAATAGCATAAGTTTTCATTTGGAAAGTTTATTTAGTTTTTCAAATTTTTCAAAATTGACCCTAAGTGGTAGAAAAAACGACGAAATAACGACATTTTTCAAGAAAACTGAAATTTCGACAAATTCGATTTCAATATTTCACTGTAACTCGGGCAATTTTGAAGTTAGTTAGTTTAGTTGAAAATTTTAAAATAAACAAAAATTCAAACAAATAATAGATTTCATAATTTTTAGCGATGATATGGGACTATAATTTTATTAGTATTCTGTATTCACTTTTCAGTTGTATCGTGACTTGTGAACCTTTGGTTATTTATAATGTTTATGCACTTATACAGTAACAGCACCAATTAATTATTATTGTGCAGATTGTTCTGTGAACTGTGAAATACACGTTAATAATTAAATTAAGTTAATATTTATGAGATTTAAGATTACATAATATTATTATCTATTTATACGTACTAACACACTACATATCGATCTCGGATCTACCGACAGATTATTTTCACAAAAGGCACGAGAAATATGGGTAAATAAATAATTAATAATCGACACCGTAAAATTGCATTTGTTAATAATTTGCGTTTCTTTTCTACTTTCCTAATTCATTTTATTACATTTACATCTATTAATCTATTTCTATAACGATCTTATATAGTAATTTTATACACGAATATGTTTATGGTTTAAGTTATTATAATATTTATAATTTTTATTAAAGAGAAGAAAATATTGATTTCTCACGTTTGATGATATAAAAAATAAACAACAGAATTTTTTTTTTTTTTTACAAATTGAACTAACTGATAAACTTATAAAACAAATAATGTCAATCATTAACATCTTACTTCTACGTATAATATTATGTTTTTAAATTAAAGGGTAAAAAAAAAATAATAATTATTGTTGTTTTTTTTTAATTATTGTTAATTTATATAATGTTAATATTATCGATTATTTTCATTACAGAAAATCGAATGTTTCATCAGCAGTCACCAAACTCTCTCCACCTAACTCTCCAACCGAACTCTCGCCTGACACTGCCATCAACTGCTTTCCATAACCGACCACCGCAGCCAAAGACTTGAGGACTTGACCAAAGAATAAATTATTCGAATTGTTATTGTATATTATAAAATCACCGTTTTAGTAGGTATAGGTATAATTGTAATCTGGCAAGACATTTTCATTGCCATTATCATTCTTTGATTACGAGGCCTAAAATTTTGTACAATTATATACGATAGGTACACAAAGATATTAATATATTATTATACTAACTTGTTTTGTAATGTCTTTGTGTACCTATTATATTATATTTCAATACGTCGTGTAAAATATGTATTTTATCGCGAAATTATTATTATAGAGTATAACAGCAGCCCGATACAAGCTTCTAAAATAAAAAAAAATATTCAATTAACGTTCAAAGTATGAAAACATATTTATGCAAAATCGTAAAATTCACATAATTTCATATGTATTTGTTTATTTATAATACGTTTATATTAAATAAAAAAATTAATATCTGCTTTAATATTTTAGTCAATAGCATAATATTATAATATACTAACGAAAAGATAATTATTGTATTATGTTATTATAATGCAGTATAAAATTAAAAACAAATTTTAGGCCTTGGAAACTTTTTATTCAGTACAAAACCTTCTCGTACACCTTAATACTATGCGCAGAAATAAATATCATATTATTATAATATACTCGGTAAATTATTTTAACATAATTAAAATAATATACATTATTATTTGTAAGTACATTCTAGTCACGAATTAGTATTATAAATATTATATTATGTTATAATATGTATTCTATTGTATGTTATATCTTATATGTAACCTAGTTTATTGTTAATATTTTAATAATGTAAATAAAATGGTTACATACTTTAAAAAAAAAATTACCAGAATTCAATATTTATATAATTTTATTTTAATTACCTATATAATATTAGATGTAGAACGTAATATATTTTATTTATTTTATTTAAGAGCAGACACGATCTATAGATATTGATTTTAGAATAAAGTCGTTAATAAACATTAAACTATTTCTATTAATGTAAGAAATACAATTAGTAAAAAATGATTTTATGATATATAAATAATTTTTTTAAATTAAATTGTCAGAGTGTAAAAAATAATAATTCGAGTAAATATTTAACACGAAAAAAATTTGACATGAAACTTAGAATTTCATATTTTCATACTATAGTAGTGTAAACACGAAATAATACTTTATTTTACAATATTTTAATGTAAATAATATACTCGTATAATAATATTTATTTTGCGATCTCTAAACAATTATATTACTAGTTTATAACTAATTCAGTCTTGTAAAACATACTTTTAAAAAGTATTTTAATTACTTTTTCAAAATGTATTTAAATACTTGATCTTGATTATAAAAGTATTAAAAACAAATACAAATACTTTTATTTAGAATTTCACAATACACTTATACAACTTTAAAAATTAAAATTCATGTTATTAAATTTTATAAAATTATATTAATTATTATTAATTATTACAAATACTTGGTTTTTTTTTATAAAATTAATATTAACCTATCAGTACTATATTAATTAATGTTTGTTTCGTATTGATATAGTTATAAACGATTATTATCATGTTCTATAGTTCTATATATTTACGAATTTTCTATATTTACGTACATAATATCGTGGCACGTGCAACATGCATATTATTTTTGTTTTCGGTTTATTTTATTTTTAAAATGAATATCATACGAACTTTATGTGGGAAAATAAATTACCTATCAAGATCATTTTAGTTTTGATTTAGTATGTAATATTTTGTATCGATATGTCCATTTCAATAAAAACACAATATATTATGAATCATGAGGTACTATATAGTAGGTATAAACCTAGTTACAAATAATGTAATATTACGACTTATTATGATTGTTTTATATTTATATTATATCGAAAATCAAATGACAAATTGTAAATAGTAAATACTATATATTAATGTCGATCCATAATAAAAAGTATTTTGATTTTAAATATAAAATACTTTTTCAAATACATTTTTTAAAAGTATTTAAAATACGTATTTGAATACTATAAAAGTATTTTAATACTTTTATTTAAATACTTTTACTCAAATACTTTACAAGACTGAATATAATGTATATGTAATATATGAATGAAGACAAATAAAAAAGGCTTTGAGGACCACATGCAATCCGCTGGCAGCCAGCGGGTTATACCATTCTGGTTTAGATTGCATATGCATCAATTCAAACGGGACAAAGTAAATTTATTATTAGAGTATGATGTAATCGAGTGAAAGAAATGATGGAGTTTTGAAATATGCGACAGGAAAAACTACAAAAAAATGACGAAAATTCACTCGGAATCGTTTTTTCGAATGCGATGATTTATCATCATTGCATTCAAATTTTAATCAATATATTGAATTATCAATTAAATATAATTGATAATAAAATTATCAATATCAATTAATCCTCTCCACACCTGTATCCCTGCGGCAAGACGCAAGAGTATCAGCTCGTCTTTTTTAAATTTAGTTATTATAATATTAAATTTATTTTGTTTATACAATCAATGTAATTGATTAATAGTAGTGATAATTAGTAATAACTAATAATAATCGATGGACGATGACCACATACAATTATACAATTAATAATAATACAACGCCAAAAGTAATATTTTATAATTCATCGTTATTCACTCATTCGTTACTTATTATCAGTGATTTCCTATGGCATATTTTAGATTTCGAGTAAAGCGAAGAATATATTAATTTTACAAAGGTGTATGTCTTATTTTATGTCTGTAAACACTTTTTTGACTAGAAATAATGTTTCGATTTTCACGAATAACATACGATCCCGTTTGGAAAATGAATGTAGTTGGTATTTTATTTTAGTCATATTTTGAATTTCTCAAAATTGAATTTATACGGCAGGAACAACTACCAAAAATGACAAAAACTCAGCATTATTAGGTCAGTATTTGAAAATCAAAAGATGATGTTTTATCATGTGAGGAAAGAGGGAAAAAATATTATAATTATGACAAAGATTAAGTTGTATTACCGAATAGAATTCCCTTAAAATCGTTTTGCAATTAATCATATAATAAGTTAATTAAAATTTTATATTTTTCCTTTTATTATTTTTAATATATTGTAGTTATACCTATAACAAAATGAATATTTCAGTTTAATTGTTTAGATCATTATATCTTAGTAATTGCTGCCGTTAAATAAATTATTAATTGACTATAATTTAAAACATAATTTTTCTGGCTTATATTTATAGGTATAAAAACTCATTTTTTTAAACTTTAGATAAAGAATATTTGTCTTTATATATTTTGGGTTAATGGACCTCTCTACTCCCAATATTTTTATTAAAAATAACCTAAACGCTTGACAATATTACTTATATTTTCTGTGATCGTATTTCAATAATTCTGAAAGAGATTTTAATTTAGAAATAAGTGTTGTAAAGATCGTAAAATATATTTTTGCCAATTTTTATTTTTCACTCACATAAAAAAAAAAAAAAAAATAAAAAATAAAAAATTATTAAAATATTAAATATTGTACAAAATACGATTTTTGAAAATCTTACTGATAATTTATAAATTTAATAATGAAATAATTACTTTGTACGATCTCTAGTACAATTGTAGCTGAATCTAAATTATTCTTTACAAAATTAAAATCCTATTATTGTAAATATAAGTAATATTTTTAAGCTTTAAGGTTATTTTTAATAAGAATATTTTGAGTAGAAATGCCTCTTAAATATTTGTAGTATATAGTAAAAAATAACAATTACTCATAGTAATTATATTATAGTATATATATAATAAATCAAAGTTAATTGTATACAATTATAAAAATTATATAAATATGAAATACTTAATTTTTTTCTTTTGAACTAAAATGTATTAATGTTTTATATGCATGGGGTATTACATAATGAGTTATAATTCATTCTTTTATTATTATTATTAAACTTTTGAAATAATTAAAATAATAATTAAACATGACATTTTTCTATTTGTGTAAAAAAAAATTGCATTACATAATATAATATAATTAAACAAAAAATGTTTGTTATAAATTTTATTTTCAATATTTTTTCAAATAAAATTAATAAAACTAATTAAATTATGTTTTTATTTTCATTGAAACGTTTTTTTTTTTTTTTGTATTTAAAATTAAAAATAATGCACAACTCACGTTAATATAATATAAATATTACAATTGTTTTCACATGAAAGATATTAATTATCAATAAGTTTTACTGAGTAGGAACTAACTAAATTATAAAAATATTCTTATGAATGTCTTCAATTTGGAATTACGGATAATAACCATAATATAATAAAAGTTGCCCATCGCATAGAGTGGAATGACTTGCTGTTGGACCAAGCGAAATTGTCTGAAAAATAAATTTTTTTAAATTAATAACTAGTTAAATAAATTATATTTTCATTAATAGAAATTTTATTGACTAAGGATTAAGGGATTTTATGAGCATTTATGTATATTGAACTTAGAGACTTAAAAATTTTATAGGGTGTTCATTTATGAACTATAAAATGTATCCCTATATGTGTAATAAAATTTTGTGTTTTAAATATTTAATAAAAAATGTCAAAATTTTAATCAATACCTACATTATCTAACTGAACTTCGCTCAGAATCGTTTTTTCGAATGCAATGGCTTATCATTGCATTTAAATTCTAATTAAAATTAAACACTATATGATTTGTACACCTATATATGGCTATATCCCTGCGGTAGGAGTATCCCTTCCCTTGCTTTTATTTTTTTTTTATATATCAGAAGACACTTTTACTGCCCGAAAAAATACTCCGATTTTCACGAATAGCATATGTTCCCGGTTTGAAAGTGGATGTAGTGGGTACTTTATGACATTTTTCGAATTTTTGTAAATTCTCCATATGCGATAAGAAAAAACGACTAAAAATTGAGGAAAAACATCATTTTTCAAGAAAACTGAAATTTTGTTAGGTTAAATACTGACAAACTTGGTATTTTTTTTTTTTGTTTAAAAAAACATATTTTATTTTCAATCTATAATAAGGCGTTATAGGTACTAATTAAACGTGTTATATATACGTATGTGATAAACAGCGTTTATATTTCTACCATAAATGTGTAGTACTGTCAATGAAAAATCAACAAAAATAACCGAGCGAATCAATTAGAAACAATACATAATTCGTTTCGTGTGCGCATTAATCGATCGACATCTAATGATACTTTTAATTACTCTTCGAAACCATATTTTATTGTAAAAACATTTTCGTAAAAAACAAGTATAACCCAAGAAGTATTCATTAAATATTTATACCATATAATATTAATAATATTAATTACTTATATTAATAATTTTAAACTGGGATATGGCAAAGGACAGAGGGAAATGGAAAGATTTAGTTTCAGCAGCAAAAAGCCTAAATGGCTTGTAAATCTAAAAAAAAAAAAAAAATTTATAATATTATTATAATATAGCTACTCGTATCAACGACTACACGAGGGTTCTGTGTTATATTATTTTTTCTCCGAAAGTTTATTTACTCGTTAGAAAATGAAAAGTCTAAAAATAACGTATCATATTGATCAGTGAAAAAGACAAAAAGTTCAAACCACATAATCGTATTTACTGTTTATTTAAAATTTGCATTTTATAAATACTTATAATACTGTAATTTTTTCAAGACAACACGCGTGACCCACGGGACTAATATCTAATTATAAAAATAAAGTTTAATACATTATGGTAAAAAAAAAAAAAACATATTACAATATGAATAATATATTATAATAATATTGATCAATATGATGCGGATTATAGAATAATATCCAGCATCACGTGGTTCGTGACGGGAAAACTAATTACTGGTAAAACGTAAAAATTAGTTTTTCATCTTGTATATGAATAATAAGTAATTAAGTAAAGTTAATAAATAAATACGTATGTATATATTATATACGACTGTGTCTGAGAAACAAAATGATTTTAACCCATTTTTTTACGAAAATTATGTTAATTTTTTATTCGATTATTTATTAATTATATATTATATCTGTAATGTGAGGAGCAAATATCTATTTTCAAAATATTATACATTTTTCTTAAATAATTACATAATATGTATTAATATTATATTGGTAGATTTGTAGGTGGTATAATTTTTAGTAAAATATTAATAATATTAATTTATTTATTTATATTATTGTATATAATTTATAAAGCATTTTAACTAAACTAAAATTAGCCAGTAATAAACGATTCGAAATTACTTCAGATGTGTCGGATTATCTACTTTGTGAAAAATTACAATTTTCATGAGTTTTTCCGATTATTTTCTGTTTTTTTTTTTTTTTTTTAATAATTTAAAATTTTTTTAATACGGTAAATTATAATTTAAATAAAATACAAACTACATAAATTTCTCTGTCGAATGTATACGCTATATTTAGGTATAAACAGACCACTCTTTTTATTATCCAATAATATGACGTGTAAAATGTAAGAATGAAGATTCTTTCATATAAACAAAAAAAAATTAATAAAATAAAATATATAAATTCGCACATATATTTTTATATTCATATAATATTGTCAGTTTATTCACAAGTACCTAAAACATTTAAAACATTTAAAACTATTAAATTCTCGTAAATTTCAACACATTATCGGTTAAATACGATTTGTTTAACTCGAATTGTAGGTATACACGCGTAGTAAACAATATATATATCCATAACATTTATAATATTACTATATATATTGTTTACAAAAACGAAACGAAATAAGATGGGTATAACACTCAATCATATTAGGTGGGTATAAACTAATATGATATTATATTGGTATATAAATATATATTGTTCGAAATAGTGTCATAACACAATATAATATATATAATATTATGTATTATACGTTTGGCGATAGTGAACGTTTAATTTCCGGAGATTTACCTAACCCACGCGAAGAAGATTTTAGTTCGCTGGAGACGTGTGACACATAATTAAATATTGAGTATTGGTTTCCAAATTGTGTGGGCTTTGATAACCCACGTGGGAAACTTTACTTTAAAAAAAAAAAAAAAAAAAATCACTGATAATAATCTATAATTCATGTAAGACTTGTAATATTATTACGAACATTGCATTTGTAAAATATTATTAAATTCAGGTAATTGACAACAAAAACTAAATAATAATTAATAAGCATTATGCTAATATACCTACCATATATTATAATGAAACATTGTAATTATTATTAAATTAAAGTATAATTATATGTTGTACTTATTATATAGCTTAATGCAGCTTCATTACATAGTATTTATTCGAAATTTAATAATTATTGGCCTCGTATTTTTATAGTTTGTCCAATGCATACATCATATTTCAAAGTCACTTTAGCTGAAGTACCTATCTATTTTCTATTATTGTATTTTTGTCCCTCTTATAAACCATAGATCTGGGACTCATTTAGTATAACGATTTATTTTAAGATCGAACACGAAAAATACAAAATAATAAAAAAATAAAATTCCGATAGTATACACGTCATGTAGTGTTACATTGCAATTTAGTGATTCTTCGAAAATAATCTTTTTCTTTTTACAAACGGCTATATTGTTTGTATTTCGCCTTTTGGTGTTTCATACGAATAACAGCGCAAAAGCTCTTCACTTATTATACGTATTACACGCAATACCTATATAATATATTACATAATATTCTTTATCATTTTATTTTAATATTAATGATCTTAATCGGATGATGTTTGGAAAAAAACTTTTTTTCCTAAATATCTCCCCCTGCATATTATTACATATTATTATACATTATAATATGTACGTTGTGAATTAGAATCAGTGCAAAGTATAACGTCAAAGGTACAACCGTATTTATATATATATATATATATATATATATATACATGAGAATACGCTTTAAGTGTACATCAAAGGTTTACACCATTCATCCCTTTACCCGATCACTATTAAATGCATTTATATATTTTCGTATTCAATATTATAATATAGAGTATAATAATATTCCTCGCAGAAATATATATATATATATATATTATAATATAGTACTAATATTAAAACGTGATCGAAATTATCGTATTAATATTATACGAACGGACGAATATTGTACAATATTGTAAAATAATTATTGCAGATATTAATTATTATATTATTACATTATAATATAATATTATTATATTGCGATGACTGAACGAGGAACACGAGAACGCAGAATTTCAACGCTTAAAAATTATTAACACCTACGTTCCTACGTAATACGGTTATTACCGTTTTAAAATTAAGTATACGTCCTTATTGTACTAATAACGCACATCGTCTGTGTATACGAAAGTACGAGATTGAAACCATAAATCGCGATGCCCGGGACTCACAGTTTGAAATTTGAATATATTATTATACTCTTCTGCAGATCAAAATATATACTACTAAATTGGGTTCTCTACGAATACGCGTGGCAAAAAGTAAACCTAATATTAAATTAAAATATTCAAATTTTTATTTTTATCGCACGATGGGAAAATCGATAGGTACCTAGAGAGAAGTGTGCATTTATTATAGAAAAAAATTATTATTGGAGAATTCGAATTCAATGTCGTAACAAGAAAATAAGTAGATAAAACGAATAGAAAATAAAATTGTTTCAGTATATTATATAATCGAAAAGCGAGAAGAAACAACAAAATACACAATAATGATATTTTCAAGGAAGACTGTTGAAAATAAAATCGGTTTATAATGAAAAGTCACTTCATATAGTATATGATATGCGTAATACATACACGCTATAAAAATTCGTTACCTATCGTCGAAATGTGATTACCCATTTAATCGCATTCTATCCTGTGGCGAATCATTTATATAAAATATAAAGTATATAGCCTGCAGATCGAAATATCGTGTTACGAAAACCACCGAGATATAATATTAGAAAATATATAAAATTCGCACTATCTATTTTTTTTTTTTTAACGGATAGTTTTTATTTTTTAAATTAAATTGTTTAAATATTGTAAGTTTTCAAACAAAACGTTATTATAATAATGAGTATAAAAATATAATGATAACGTTATAGAATTTTGTACTTACAACTATATTAAATGTATATGACCGATATAACTAATATTATTATTAGGGTATATATATAAAACAGGAGACCCAATAATTTATGTGTACAAAGATACAGTTTTCCATGAAATAACCGCATAAATTTCAATTTCGAGCGAGTAGAGGAGTTCAAACGTTTTCTAACTGTACGGTTGATATATGCTATAGCGCACACCGCACACATGCGTGTTCAATATTGCAAAACTATTAAAATTAAAATATAAATACCGAAATTATATATAACAATATTATGGTGAATAATGTAAAAGTTTAAATTAAATGGAATTTTCGATTATAAAAACGTTACAATAATATGATAAGGTAGATGAGGTATTCGCAAGTACGAATAATATTAAAACAACGTTATAATATTATTTTAGATTCGATTTTTAGTGTATAGCGTTTTACATTTAAAAAACAAACAAAAATATATCGGAAAAATGATTTGCCAATACGAAGTAATATTATTTATACGTCATATATTATTATTATACACGAGGGTCGATGCGATTTGCATATAAATACGCGACCAAAAAAAAAAAAAAAAAAAAACGACGTTGATTTTACGATAAACGTTCGAAAGAAGAGGGATATAATAATGCACATAACAAACTCTGGGCCGGAGATTCGACGATGTACGCGCGTAGAACGCATTATTTTACAATACAAAAAACTACGTCTCTCGGCGGGCGGCGCGCGTAAAACAACTTGCCATAAACTAAAACGTTTACTTCGTTAGACGTGTAATTATTATTCATCGAAATCGCATTATTCGTAATCGAATTTGCACACCGTCAAAGAGTGTATTTTGGAATTTCTTAATATTACATCTTAATTTAGCGACGGGTGGTTCGTCGTATATACGCGTATATAGACAAGTCCTCGAGTAATACAGTTACCTACCTACCTATTTTACAATATTTCAAAAATTATACATCCATTTTATTTTTCTCTTCCAACCACCACATTATAAATGATAACTTTATTCAGTTCTCTCCTCGATAACATGCATTTACAACTTTTTCACCCTTTACATATTATTCATTTTACGTCTTATTCTAAAAATTAAAAAAAATATGATTATTATTATTATTATTATCGGCCCCATAAACATAAACGTTAGTTTATCGACAGAACAAATTTAATTCGGGAAAAGCAGCCACGCTATTAAATATTAATCATTATACGACCACTATATTATACTTGATGATTCGTCCGATACGGATGCGAGGTGGCATATTATGTGAATATTTAATCAGACACGAACACATGCAATGATCACCAAAAACCAACCGATATTATTAGTTTGCATATTAAAATACGTATCTGCGCGTTTCACGGAACCCGATGTCCAATAATATCATTATACGAATGACGTAGTCGTGCCGTATGCCGGAAATTTCCAATTATTCTACCTATTTAGTGTTCACACATTTACAGCGGGCAATCATACGAAATCAATAAATTAATCAAATATATACATGAGTATTATATGACATGAATAGTTATGGTCAAATATATAATTGGATTTTGTAAAATATTATTATTTTTTATTTACGATAATATAAAAATAGGTGTAAATATTATAATTAATATTGTTTGAATTAGATTATTTTTTTTTTAAAAAAAAAAAAACATTTATAATTTGAATAAAGATTCGTAATATAATAATTATTCCTATTATAATATCATGTAATAATAATTTAATGTAATTTCTTACCGGCGGATAAACTTTCGGAGTTACCTAAAACAAAAAAAACATCCTGTTAAAACAAATATTTTTCTATACAATTATAATATTATATAATATACTTTGTAATGCAAAAGTATTTTAATATTTTTTTTTTTTTTTTTTTATATATACAATAATTAATATAAATATTTTAGAAAATGTATTACTTTTTAAAATAGAAATATAATAACGTTCGTATTATAATGATCTATAAATAACTATGTCCGTTATTCAATGGCCAAAGTATACATTCAATTTCTTTCGACATTTTTAAAAAATTATAATAAATATTTGTTTCATTCTCGAATAACAATAACAATATAAAATATTGTTATAAATCAGTGATTCTCAACTGGGGTGACATGTTTCCCTGGGATAACATAATCTCAGTGTAAGGGTGACATAAATTATTGAAGGAATATGAAAAAATTAAGAAAAATTAATTTTTTTTAAATATAATCTTACTGTCTTAATGACAATTACGTCGAAGCCTGTTGTTTAATAAACACCTTGAAATTCAATACATTAATATATAATTACTGTATATTTCGATTATAGGGTGACCAAGTATATAACAATCATAAATAAAGGTGACACAAATCGAAAAAGATTGAGAACCACTGTTATATAAATACTTAAAAGTCGATAATATTATTCAAATTATAATGTTATTATTTATTATTGTATTTTTATCAACCTTGCGCGTGTCCTTTATACGCCTGTCCCATTACATATAAAGTATGACTTAAACGTGTGTACAAACTATACAAATGAACACTATTTTAAGAACACATTATATTGTAATGTAAGTACACGTATTGTATATAATAATATATTATTATTTGTATAATTTGATATTTAGACTTGGGTATGTTTAGTATGTGTACATAAAATAACCAAGTCAGGATAATTTGTTACTGTCAGAGTATTTCTGTGATGACCGTTTAATAAAACGAATGGGATTTTTATAAATATTTTTCGTTCATCATCAAACAAAATTGCAATTGAATTTCGAAACGCGAATATTGTAATATAGTTTACGTTTTATACTTTTCAGAAAACGCCGAACCATATCAACATCAACTCCGAGCTTGCCACGCGAGCATTTCAATACATTATATCATTTCGACTCTGTCGCTGAGGTCGTTTTTATTAAAAATTATAATAATAATAAGCAATCTCGTCATTTTTTCAACGTAAAATAGACGAGTCACGTGCAGCTTCGCTCGCTCGCTGTCGAATTACTCCAAAACTTTTCGAATGTTTCGTTGGGTCTTCTTCACCAACATAATATAACTAACCACACGCCATAGTGGATTGTCGATTTCGAACGAATAGTTTGAAGGTTTTATCCAGACAAAAGTTATTATAACTATCTATCCCGTTCGCTCGTGCATTTTAAACAAGACGTGACAGCATAATAATGCTATTTCCGAAAGTATATTTAATCATCCTCGTCAGTCCCTTCTGCTAATATAATATTTTAGACTAACTAATTAATAATATTATTATTATGTATGTTTAACGAATACAGAATACCAGTAAGTAATAACCTGCAGCGAAAGAAATTTAGAATAAAATGTAATATACATTTTTATGTTAACGCTACTTACCTATTATACTACTTAAGATATTATCTAAACTATGAAATATATATTACCTAGTTGCCTATAATTAAAGAAATTGTTGTATGATTGTTATTTTAATTTCAATATAATTATAAATAAGACCTGGGTAAGTAAAAACTGATAGGGGTCTATAATGTAAATTTTAAGAATTTTATCTGCTAATCTGCTATTAGTTTATTATCCACATTAAAATATAAAATATAAGAGCAATTATTTTGACCAGTTTCGATTACATGTATAGAACTATTCCGATTTCTAGGAAAGTATAATTTATAGTAATTTATTATATTTTGCATCGTAAACATTAAAAAATTCACACAAAAATACAATAAAAAATATTATAATTGTATTCGGTCGCGAAACAGACGAAATACAATTAGTAATATTATTATCGACCTGTTTTACGAAATTATTATAATTTTAATTTTTAATTTGAAGGCAGTTATTCAAAAAATTGGTAAATGCGAACGTCATTTTTGCATAAACATGGCAATTTATTAGAGCCTTTTATATAGTAACCTAGTTATAAGTTACAAGTATATTAGAACCAATCAAAAATATTTCAAAAACCAAATAATTACTTTTTTTAAATTTCTTGAAAGCTATATTTAACCACGTAATAAATGATGATTTAAACAATGAAGATTTATATAAGTAAAATTTACATAGTTAATAGTTTCAATAAAATTTTCTGTTATTTTATACGTTTTTACTGTTTTTCGTACCTATAATAACATTTCCTTTAGGTCATTCGAGCAATTTTTTATAATATCTAAATATGCTATTTTTACTAATTCCAAGAATTTCGTTCGTGTCATTGTACCGAGCTTTGTTGTTTTTATATGCTCCAAGCTCCAACATTTAAATTATAGAATTTGTATACGTTGAAAGAGTTTTAGTATCAATTACATTCTCTCTACGATATTTGATATTCAATTCAGCTGTTCGTTTATAACGAAATTTTGTGGACAAGTTACAGCGCTCGTACTTAGTTTATATATACAATATTATCGATTTATATGTGTTTATACACGATTTAATTCGAAACAATAGATAATACTCGTATATTATTGTGAAAACAAATTGTTATTTTTTTATAATTTTATTTTTTAAAAACAAAAAAAAAAAAGAGAAAAATAGTCGTAAATATTAGTTATTGTTACCATAATTAGAAAAGGACACAAATTTTTCTTAAATTAATAGTAATCTAGTACAAATATTAAATACTAGTATACTAAAGAGAAAGACGTGTTTGTAAAATAGTTACTATAAAATATACGAGTACCTACTATATCCTCGTATAATATTATTCATGTAAGCATTTATTATAGTATATTTGTATGATGTAAAATTTACCTACAAATTCAAATCTTTCAACCAATACATATTCCCGAGAAAGGATTAAATTTCTTATATTATTTACTTACAGCATACAAAAGGTATTATATTCAAAATACGAATTTAAAATGAAACGAACAAAATATTTTTACAAGTCAGAATGCGTCATGACTCATGAGCATAACGTAAGTATATTTGCTGATACCCCTAAGGCCCAAAATATTATAATATTATAAATTTCGTATTTTGGTCACTATAAAAATAGACATGTTATTATGAAAAATTAACACAATCGCTCTAAAAAAAATTTAAAGTGCATGGTCCAGTTAAACGAATGATTCGTTAGAATAAATTTAATATAAGATCGCACCTTAAATTATTATAACCTAATGCAAACTGATATTGTTTAATAGAATAAAAATTACATTAAATAATTAAAAATAAATATGATGATTTAATGTATAATTATTATCGATTAATATATACCTACATATTTTTATTAAAAAATCTAGAAACACTGTTTCCAATATTGTATTACGTACGAAATATGGATCGTATACGTGATAGTTGTCGGTGTAAAATTTAATTTTGACACTTAAACCCAAATTTTAATATCGATAAAAAAATTTCGAAAACATATACTCATATTTGTATTACATGTTAAACATGAAATATTAATAGGTAATGATAACATTCAAAATATTTATACTATTTAAATATTATATACGAATATAATTATTTACGATCTACATAAATTGTGTCTATACTCAATATGTTTAGAATGTAATTCAATTTTCCATAATATTACGGTTCAGAACATGTTTTGATAATTAAATAATGAAAACAAATCGAAAATTTTAATTATTCTTCGCCTATTGCAAAATACTTATTACTCAGAACTTCAAAAGTTTAATTTTCACTCGTCGAGCTAATTTATTCTTCGAATACGTGATGAGTTCCATATAAAACATAACGAAATACAACAATATAATAATTATTGTTACGCAATATTGTTACGGCGAGTCGTATATTACAACAGTACATATTATAATATTATATAATATAATATACGATTACTGACGATAAAAATGGAAGAAAATAAGAGTGGTATAAACCACTAACTCACGTATTTTGGTATATACCTACCATTATTTTAGCTGTACCCTCCTGTAATAAAATAAAATCATATTATTATATGCGTTTGTATATACGGTCAAAGATCGTTCGCGTCGCAAAAGTACGGCACGAAAACATACTTGAAATATTTTACGACGACATATTTTCACCACAATGTATACGTATTATAGGTACGCACGTTCGCTTCAGTAAAATATTTGTGTAAATTCGTCGTAACAATATATAATATATTTTATCTCCCACGATTTATACTCTAATTTTTTAAAAAAAAACGTGTAGAGGCCAGAGATACGTTTTTCTCGGAGTAAATTCGTCGAGATTCCCGAACATTCAGTCTTCGGAAAGGCGAAAATAATAATAATAATAATTATTATTATTACGAATTCCTCCGACGGAATGAAAACGATTAGAGTGATTTAAACGAACGATCGTTATTTACGCGAACAATTATTATTATTATTATTGTCTTCGCTCTTCTCCTTCAACTCTATATTTACAAGGAACCGGAATACCGGACGTCCGATCTGACTAATTCGTTAAACGAATAATTAACTTTTTACGTCAGCCTCGTTTCTCTTATGAACGTATTACCAATTTAATTCTTTCTCCTATCCGTGGAAAATATTCACTCGCATTCAAACGTTTTCGTCGATATAACGATATAACGTCTTCGCTGTTCTATCTATATTGTGTCCGCCGATCTTATTATAACAACGGTTTGGGGTTTCGTTCCTCGATTGTTTCATTCACCTCTTGACCTAATTATTGACATTAACAAAACGTTAATTAATAATAATTATTATTATTATTATTGACATCGCGACTTTATGTGTTTGGCCACGATCCGTCTCGAATTCCCGAAATTAATCGAATATTTTATAACGTATATACGATTTCATCGCTCACTCTGTGTGCGCGTGTGCACGCGCGTGTGTGTAAACATTGTTTTGTAAACATTTACTTGGCCCCCGTATGTACATACTATTAAATTATTTACTCCCGAAAAGTCACATTTCCGAATATATAATATGTATATACGATCGAATTATTGCGAGCGCGTGTTTAACTTCCTACAAACAACAATAATATAATATAATAATAATAATAATAATAATAATATGCCCATGATATACGTACAGTATTCGTTTCTGACAAACCGCATATTATAATATTGTATAATTGTGCACGTCATTCGTGTGTTATTGATACCCAAATGCGGGATGATGATAATATGATATTATAATATAATGTTAAAACACGGACAATAAAAATATAGAACAGATTTCGGAAAGAAACAAAAAAATATTCGTGACATCACAATAATATTACTAAACATATTATGTTTTTCTCGCCTTTTTTTAAATATTTTACAATATTTTTTAATCGTCTAAAACTCGAAATAATTGATACCCAAACGTTGTGCGGATGACGATCATAATATTATCATGCAAACTAAATGTTTGCTGATAATAGAAAAAATAATAGAAATACATAATTGATGGAAAATTGAATAATTTTTATCAATAATTAATATTCTCGTCTCGTGTAATACGTATACTAATATATTGTAGAAATTATTTGTATGTATACTTGTATATTTATTTTTGATTTTACAGTATCGCTTACCTATAATATTATATAGGTACGATACGGGGAAAATACGAATTAATAAATATTAGGTATATACATTTCCACATATATAGAATAACTTTGAATTTCGTCCGTTTCGTTATACAAACCACTTTATAATATTATTTACACACGTACACAAATATAATATTAAAATTAATATTTGTAATTTTCCAAACGAAAAAATAAAATCCTGTTGTTTGTGCTATCGTAAACATAATAATTATTAACATTCGAAATATTATAATTTAATAATGAAAAACAATTATGTTTACTTCGCGTGGGAGGCGATCGTAATACCATTATTTCCCATGAGATTTGAAAATAAAATAAAAACAAAAAAATATTTACTATTTTTTTATAATAATGTTTTTAAAAAATACACAATATTTGTGACTTAACTGTATACTTCCTTAAAATTAAATCCGTATTAAATATAATTCTTCAAATTAAAACTGTTAGAAAATTAGATGAAATCCTTGATCGGAAAAACACTCTAATTAAAAAAATCGGATCATTATTTTGTATCTGAAAAAGTTAATTAACCGTAAAAAAAACCCCCGACGAGGGTATACGAGTATATACGAGTGATATAATATATTATAATATAAAAAAAAAAAAAAATTAATTATTATAGATTCGATAATATTTTACTTTGGATTAATGTAAATAATTTTTTTCGTATGAAATAAAATGTGATGTTATTTTCAACGAAAAGATATAATATGGTTTAGAAATAAATTTTATTATAAAGCCATATTTTAAAATACAATTATTACAATTATTATTTGTATTATTAATACAATTATTTATAATTTAGTCTTTTATAAAATTTATAATTTATAATTGTTTTACTTATAACAAACTCATTTTTTTAATAAAATTAATATAGTTAGATACTTTCATACTATATACCTATTATTATATTAATTCATATTTCTTTATTTTTTAAGTTTTACCATATAACAATTATGAAAAAAAAAATTTATTGATAAAATAAATAAATTATTTTAAAAAATATTATAATTTTTTTTTTTTTTTTAATAATATGATTAGAAATTAAAAACATGAGAATATTAACTTAACGCTTGCGAACTGAAATTGCTACAAAACTGAATTTTCTCCTCGACAAAATTTTATAATCAGTATATACAATTTCCTCTAATATTAATTATAGTTAAAAATTTACTGTATTAATGTAATATGTTACCAATCACCATGTTAATGGATATTACAAATTAATATTACTCACATTAAGTCTACACGGTTAACAAGTATTCGCTCTTACCGGGATTATAAATGAATCGTTTTGTGATGTTGTAAGACGTATTCGGTATGACGAGTTCGCAAAAAAATGTAGTTCGAGATGGTAATTCTGATTCCGAGAAGAACGTTGATACTGTAACATCATACGCGCCATCAATTTGATAATCCAATAACTCGATGGGCAAAGAACAATTTCTAAAAAAAAAAAAAAAAAAAAGAACAAAAAGAAACAAAGTATCACATATTAGTACTATACTGTGCAGTGTTTAAAGTCTTGAGCATTATATATTACTATTTTGAAATAATAAATTGTTGAAAACGTAATTTTCAGTTGGAACTGAGTATGATTAATATATACACATTACAATAAATAAAAGACTATTTTTTTCCATTTTGAAAATAAATACATACTATTCTGAAAATCTACTCGTAAACATATACGTATATGTCACTAAATCATAAAACATATTTTAATTTTCCAGTTTATTATTTGTTCGCCGTTGGTAGACACAACACGTATTTTCAATATTGCCCATCTACATTGTTATTATTTTTATTATTATTATTATTATTATTATTATTATTATTATTATTATTATTATTATTATTATTATTATTATTATTATT
>JAIUCT010000011.1:6289247-6299269 GCA_021307375.1 Tetraneura akinire | reverse complement strand
TTATTATTATTATTATTATTATTATTATTATTATTATTATTATTATTTTCAACTTACCTACATAAACGATTTTAGTAATTTAATATAAAACGATACTAATAGTACTTTGCGAATACTTGGCGAAAGAAAACGTTTTTAAATTGAATTCATTCGACTCTGAACTATAGTAATAAAATGGAAAATATTTTACTTAAGATATAGTTTTGTAGTTTAATTAAAATGGAATACAATCAAATTTTCAACATCGATCTCGTTTTAAAACTGATTTCGCGAAACACGCAATTAATAAAAGGTGTTCATTTTTTTTTTTTTTTCTTTTAATGTGTCAAAAACATGATATTTTATGTAAAATTAATATTTTTTCAAAATTAAGTATAATATATTTTATAATATTTTTAATGATGTGTGATGAAGAATAATAACTATAAAAGACAATAGTAATTATTATTTTAAAATTATACTAATAATTAAGAATATAAACACATACACGCGTACTGATATAAAATATGATATTATAATATCTTATTAAAATTAAGGATTTAATCGTTTGTATTATATTTTTAATATATTAAATAACCGATAAAATCGATAATGTCATTATCGATGTAATGATATCGTATATGTAATATAACATGAAGTACCAAAAAAAAAAAAAAAAAAAAAAACTAGATATTCATATTATACCACCTATTATACGTCATGAATATAAAATATAAACACGTATAGTACATTTATATTATATTATTATATATATATAAAAAAAATACAAAGCTATAAAAATAAAATGTTTAAACTATGTCATATATTATTATTCGTTTCGAGGCAATAAATGATAAATTACATAGTTTTCCCATTCCATGCCGCAGGTATAAGTCGTGACACAAAATCTGATTTTTGAAAAAAGGGTTATGAATCCATGAATATCTTGAAATCCTTCGCGTTACGCTTCACACGCACACACACGCGCGTACCATTAAAAAGTAACCTTTAAGGTCGAAAATCGAAATAGATACAAAAATTATTTTTATACCGCTGGTATTCGTATATTCACACGCTCGTGTCTATTTTTCACAGTCTGTTACTGCGTTATGCGAGTTTGACGATTTTCCGTATACTTTTTTTTTTCTTTCTTTCTTTTACTTGGTCACCACAATTTGTAAAACGCATGGGGCGTATCTCATCAATATGTGAACCGCACGAGCTGCCGCTATATGTCTTCGGTCAACCGTAGACTTAAGCAGTGACATGATTTATCGTTCGGTGACTTTTGTTCGTCGTTTCCACTTTTTAGCTACGGGTTTTCTCTCCCTTTCTGTGTCTCGTCCCCATGCCAAAACGTCCACAAGAATAACACAAGAGATGCAACAAAAACACTATAATATACTACCGTAACTTTTCTTATGATACGTATAATAAATATATATATATATATATTTATAAATTTCTTATATGTCCCTCTCTCCCCCAACCCTTACCGCAACACCAATATTTCGTCTGTGGCTCGTATTTATACGCTTATACAATAATATTGTATATTATTATATAGACACGTGCGTATATACCATACAATATTTATGTGTAAAGTATTCCTGCACTGACGTATCTAGGGGGCTTAGCCCCCTTAAATTTTCTTTTAGACTCCTTGAAAATTATACCAAAATGTCATTGGCTTATAAAATGGAATATCAAAGTGTCTAACTACGTGTTGCATCAATATTAAAAAATATAATGATAATATAGAATAATCTGTCATTATTTTTAAACACTGTTATATTACTTTTTAATGTAAATTAAATACCTTGTTTATTTATATATTTTAAAATGGTAATGTTTTGAAATCAGAACTATAGCCTCCCTAATAATTATTTAATTGTAGTTATACGTCCATGCATTCCTGGTTATAAATAAAGTACACAAAATATCGAACATTAGTTTTTTTCTCGAAATGATAGGATTATAGTAGAGTAGCCCAAGTGATAGGTTCACATTTTAGTAATATATTATATTATGTTTATATCTATAGAAAAAAATTAAACCATTTTATTATAAACTATAGGTACACATCGCGTTCTGTATTAATTTACTGTTTACTTTTTAGTTCTGGTAACGAATTGCGCACATTACATAATAAATTAATAAGTATAATATATGCAAATTTCTGATCGTTGATTAAAGAGTAAAGGAAACAAATAATATCATAGTTCTGAAACTCGGTACCTCGGTTACCTCGGTACTCTGTACCAGAGTTTTGGAAATGATAAAATTTTGAGTGAGTAATGCGTTTACCTAACTAGATATATATTTTTTTTTTATGTCCCCATACAAAATCTACAAACTTTTATGCAAATGATCCTTTAATCAAAGTTATTTAATATTATTATATATAGGTATATATGAAAACCTTGAATTAATTACATCAGCCAGTGTGCTCGGTAATATTATTTTATTATTATGCGTTATAATAATTAGATATATTATATATTTTATAAAATTAATTTTTTTAATGTACAATTTTATAAGGGTACGTCCTACGTGTAAAACCTCGTTAGAGGTATATATCACAAAAATAAAAATTAATTAATTACAAAAATAACAAAGAAATTCTTGTTAATTATATTATATTACGCACTATATGATACGACTAAATTTAAACTTAAAGTTATTTACATAATAACAATAATGTAAGCATATTATTATAGGTAATTTATTATTTTTTACAATTAACCCATGGTATAATAAAATTGATTTTTATACCAGTTTGCTAGTATTCAATTTTATTATTTTTATTAGTAGTTTCGCATACTTTGTACGTTGTACTATTATTGTGTTAACGCAATAAAAACAATTATTAAACTACATCGAATACGAAATGTTATTTATCCTTATCCTAAAACAAAAATATTTCACACATAATTAAAATTACGTATATAATATCAAATCGGAATATAACATTTGTATATTATAATACAGTAACAAAACAATAATTTTTCGGTCACTTTTGGGCTATTATAATCGTATACGATTTATAAAATCATTTAATTCCAAAAAGCGTGCCAGGTTTATTGTTAAATTAAAAAAAATAAACACGAATTATTATAATACCTGCTTTCCGTTCCGTTCGTGTCTAGTTTGTACAGTTGCATCTTGGGCATGGGGAACACTTTGTAAATCGTACACGATATGTTGACCGTGTCTTGATCGTCAGTCTTGGTGCGTTGCATACGCATGTGTTGACCTGTCGCTGTAATATATAATAATAATTTTAAATATAAAATAACCAAACGCGTATAGGAAAAGTATCTATAATTCAATTTCACTTTATGAAAAATAATAATTTAAAATTTTATTTTTTTTTTAACACGACGAATGGCAAATTAATGACTACGTTTCTTAAAATATGAAATTATATCAACTAAGTACTATCTTCTCGTAGACGCGTACACGATGCGCACCTGTTAATTTTTTTAAACTCTTGCGTTTTTTTACTAAAACGTATAACATAATATTACAACGCCAGTGGTCGAAATCGAGAGGGTTATCATCCCTATCTGTATTTTCAAACACTAAGACTAACCACATCCATCCCTCCGCGTATTACATCCCTCGTATGAAGTTTATGTATTATTAAAATAAGTATTTTATTAAAAGTTGTATTATAGTTATACCGTATTACGTATATTATAGGTTTATAGGTACTATATACGAGTATATAATATTATTATATAAACGTATCGATGCAACTATAAAAAAAAAAAAAAAAAAAATGGTTATTTCTATAGTATAATAATTAAAATATTCCCGATTATGATATTTTACCACAAACTCAATGTGTATAGAAATAAGACTTATAGGTTACCTATATAACGGTATATAATATACCTAAAGTGTAGCTGCAGCGAACTCACAACGGGTGAATTTAGGGTAAAACCTATGTAGGTATATCTATATGGTAACCTAGCCTAACGTATATTATTTTGTATAAAAATTTAAAAAAAAAAAAAGTAACTTTTTCCTTTTTTTTACATAATATACGTTTCCACATTGTATGATACGCGTATATTATTATTTTTTTTTATTTAACGTTAAAAATTTACGCACGTATAATATAATACGTAATATGTGACTATCTCCACAGTTGATTGATGACATTGCGATGTATCCTACCATTATATTCTATATATTATAATATTATATAGGTATAGTATATGCGGTTTGTTCGTTATATTAATCTTTATGGTAAATAAAATTTATACGACTAAAATAAAATAATATTATAATAATATTTACGATACGTTGCAACAACACGACCGTATATACGGATCACGCGAACCATAATTGTGACGACCTGTCAGACACACCCTTCGAAATCGCGCGAAGCACGAGTCATTCCACGCGGTATCTCTGCAGTTCCTGGGATATCGTACGTTCATGTGCTTTTCACGCGGTCGCCAGTTTTTTCCTCCTGCTCTTCGTGTTTTATTATTTTTTATTTTTCGTTCACAATCCATCTTGCAGCGACCATAATAATATTATATTACATTATATACATACATACATTATTAATATTATATTAGTCAACGACGGGTCCGTTCGACGCTTATCAATCTACGTCCAAAACGGTTGGGGAAAAAAAATTAAAAAGAATAATACAAATTGTCACTCCGTTCCCCCCGTGTCGTATATAATACACGCACACGATACATACATAATATTATACGAGCATATATTACATAGGCACATAATAATATATTATATTATCATACGTATAACGATAATAATATATTTATGACTACGTGTGCGTGTGTGTACACGAGTTACGCGTGCGAGGGTACGAAACGGGGGTGTGAGTGATTCGCGCGTCAAAAAAAAAACCCCCATCGATCATCGAAATTCGGTACACGCATTATATACATAGTACACGAAATAGCAACTATCCGCGAACGCGTTATTTAAAGCTATAGTAAAATGGAAAACTCGTCGTCTTCTTTCCACCCTTAATAATATTTACCAAACCGATCCTGCAGAAATTATTATTGTCGCCATCGTCCCCCGAGACTATTTTATACTCGCACAACGGTAATTCGCAAAAATTTCTAATCGAGCAATTTATTTTATACTTATAATAATAATAATAATAATAATAATAATAATAATAATAATAATAATAATAATAATAATAAGAGACTTCTATCGCGGAACACGTTGTGAAATTATAAACGTTTAAACCCAAACTCTATAATATAATATATTTCTACTTTCAGTTTCGAGTAGAACGGCCAAGAGGAATATTAAAAAAATTTGGCAGAAAATCACGTGGAAATCGATCCGGGGAAAAAAAATTATGACGTCGCTTATATTAAATAATATTTATAATAATTGGCTCCTGGTTTCGACGAAACAATTATTACTCATGACGATCGAAATAATTATTATTATATTATTATATTCGTCAATTAGATCCGTATACACGAGAATTACGACGTCGGCTTATTATTATTATTATTATCAAAAATTCGAATTTCTAAAGAATAAACAAAATTCTTCAACTGTGATAACAACGGCATCTATATATATCACAATATAATAATATATATTCGTAATAATATTATATGGTCGAGTAATTTATTATTCGTATATAACGTATTGATTTAAAGAATAAAAACGATCCTAACGTATATTTTAATATTATATGTAAACCAAATGCATATATAACATTTAAAATAGAACTTAGTTTGTCGAGTATTGAAACAACATTGTCGCCTTACGGGAGTGTTTACATTAGTTTCCAGACGAATTTAAAGGGTAAACAATTATAGGGACGCGAAGGATGTTTATTTAAATCGAATTTATACATTATACCATTTATAATTCCGCAAAAAGAATAATAATATATTATAAAAATGCATTAAAGTATCAAGTCTGAGTAAACAACAAAACGTAATAACATATAGTGTCAGTTTTATCGCGATCGTTGAAAGTCGTGGAAATAGATTTGCAAAAAAAAAAAAAATAATAATAATATATTGCGTTGTGTTAAGAAAATGCGATTTATATTATACGGATTAATCAAATCTGTATGTAATATATGTATATATATATATCACAAATAAATAATAATTATAAGTATAAATAATACTATATTATTATAAATAATAATTAATAAAAATTAATAATTTAACGTTAATTATTCGTGAATAGAAAATCGTGCACTTTAAATAATTACCACAACGAATAGTATAGTTAATTACGTAAAATTTAATTTTGAAATTCATCGAAAATTTTACAAAGTTGGTATCAATATAATACATTATATATAATATATATACATAAATTTAAAGACGAAATTAAATTTGTTTTTAAGTATAGAACGATCACTTCTCCTCCTCGCTGGCGCTCCCCCACAAAAAAAAAAAAAAAAAAAAAGAGTCGGTCCAAGCACAGTTTTTAATACAATTGGTTTTTATTACTAGAAATTTACATATTTCCTTCGCGTAATTTTTTCCCCCTTGTCGCGTTGTTCAATATTTTACAACAATAATATTGTGCAAACTATTTTTCGTTTTTATCAGAACCCCTACAATAATATTATTTCGTATTTTATAAGGTATAGAATTATAATAATCGCTCACCGTAAACTGTCATCTTTTTAATCATAAAATCTTCGTCGACGTACGTGGACACGACACACTTGTAGTTGCCAGTCAGCTCGATGGTCGGTCTGACGATGTACAAAGCTCGATATTTTGCAAGAGCATCGTCCGCGGACGCCACGTAGTCTAGCCGGATACGACTCTTCAAGGGCCCGATAGTCCTAGGCAGTTGACCCGGTATCCACTGGTATGCAGGGCTGGGACTGTTGTTGAAATACCACGTGACCACCAACCCTTCGGTCGCGTCTGGTCGCACCCTGTACACACAGTCCAAAACTACGCATTCGGTACCGTTCAACACCGCGTTCGGCACTCTTTGGTCCATAATCGTAACGCTGTCCGCATTCGCTGCACACAAATGTTTTTCGTTTTCAACATTATTATTATAAATAATTATTACAAATAAATAATAATCATACTCCAGCTTCTTGTATAAAACTGTTAATCGCTAACTGTTAAAGTGTTAAGTTACAAAAATATAGTATGAAATATTGACAATTAGCTACACCCAGAAAAAAAACGTGTAATATATGCCTATTATAAATTCGTATAACTATGTACTTAGTTAGGTTTTTTGTACTACATCTGTACTAATCACAATATTTTAATATAAATTACACAATATATTATTATAATAGTATAGCTAACTACCTAAGTACCAAATATTTCACTAATTTAGTCATTTTGTTTTTTCTTAATCTACATATACATTTTTGTTTTACATATTTATTATAAATATCGGATGCGTTTGATTATAATATTAACGAATTGTATGGATATAACTAAATACAAATAATTGTAATCCTCAAATTTTGTTGTCTCAGCCGCATTATTGTTTCGCAATTTCATCCCAGCAAATGATTCCAATCAATATCATGATAAATAATAAAATTTTCCAAAAACATAATACAGTATTATAATTATACATCAAGATCACATTTAATACATTGTGCAGTTCGGTATCTTGGTATTTTTGAAGTTTAACGAAAAATGATTTATAAAAAAAAATTCTTATCGCATACGGACAGCCACGCCGAAGTAGAAAAAGTTTTCTGAGCGACGAACACAATAGCAACAGAGCCCCAAGTTGGCAGTTAAGGTAAACTTGTAATCGGGTAACCGAATTATTATATTACGATACATATTAGAAATACATTTCAAAAACTATATCCGAGTTGATAAGAAAATATCGACCAACAAAAACAGCAATCGTACACAAAACTTTGTTGTACACTGCTATAACGAAAAAGTGTACTTTAACCAAATCATCATATGTGCCATTTATTACATTATGAAGTTTTTAAAAATTACTACTTATTTTACTTTCATTTTCAACGTATTATAAATTATAATTTATAATATTTTATACGATTAACTTTGATCAAAACGCGTAAAAATTTATTTTAATTAAATAAATAGTGATAATTTGATAAAACAAAAACAAAAATTTATTTTTATTTTCAAAAAAAAAAAAAAAAATATATAGATATATATATATATATATATATATATATATATTGATATATAATAATAAATAATGATTATTCACACAAAATATTAGATAATAATATTATACTTTACGATTTTACAACCTTACGTTTAAATATTTCGTTGAATTTAAATTTAAATTTACATTATAATTTTTCAAATTACCGTGTTTACAAAAGTAAAGTATTCTTGATTTTTGATAAAATAAGATTTTAGATATTATTCATAAAAAGATACTAAAAAAAAAAAATAATAATATTTACGGTGTCAACACTGTTTTAAACGCGTCAAAATCGTCGTTTCCCATTTAGACATATTTAGTACTTTATAATCCGTCGTTCTTATTTATTATAAATAGATTCGCAGTTATTCAAACGTTAGATATCTCTGTTATTTCGTCGGGAAAGAAATAGTCAGACTTTAAACTACAAAAAAAAAAAAAATAAAATAAAAATAAATAATAAAAATAAATAAAAATAAAAATGATTACTATAAAAGCTTTTTACATTTTATACTTCCTTTTCGTTTAATACAATAGAAATCACTAAAATTGTGATTTTTAAAAATATAAAATATGTACGTATATATTATTTTAACCGACGAAAAATATTAAACTTTCGATAAATTATTTAAATTCTTCCATAAAATAATCATCGATTTCCCGACATCCGTATTGTATAATTTTTAAACAGGCTGTATAGTGTTTACATTATTGAGCAAAAAGTTATATAATATTAGTTTATTTTAATCAATATCTGAGAATATATAATATAAACTCGGAAAATTACGATTTCCCACTTCTACCTCTGTATTATATACGTAATATATTACAATATGTATATGTTGTTTTATAGTAGTACGTTTTAGAATCTTATATACAGAGCAATATAATGTTATATAGTATTTTTATTATTTAAAAGTTATATATATATTATACGTATAGAAATATATTTTTTATTTTTTTTTATAGTGCGCATGATGTATATATAACTTTTTGCTTATTTAACAACAAAGGATATAAAAAAAAAAAAAAAAAAAAACAATCAATGTAATATAACGGTTTATCTGTTGCATACGCGTTACGTATAATTTATTATAACAGTCGCAGTTGAATATTTTATATTACCAATATACTAGCTATCGTATGTTCCCCGTTTAAAATCAAAATTTGTTTACACTCGTGGAATAATAATAAAAAAAAAAAAAATGTAGTAAAATATATTATAATATTTTAATATTTCAAAAAAAAAAAAAATTGTTTCCTCGTCGTCAAAATTAAATTTGAACGTATACGCGTATACGAATTATACGAATTTCTATACGTATACGCGCTCGTATCGATTAAAATGATAATAATATTATAATATCGCAGTGTTCGCGTGTCACTATACAATAACGCGTTGTACACGTATTATAATAATTATATATATTTTATAATATGACGTATAAAATATAATATATTATATGTACGTATATACCTACCTATGCCGAACGAATATGTTGTTTGAACAACCAAAGCACGTGTAAGACGCATTTATTTCAGACACGATATATAAGGTAGAACACTACCGGTAGGTTACATATCACTCGAGACAGCTTAAGGACTCTGGATGTCAAGGAAACGGGGATGAAAAGGATTGTCTAATAATAAATCGACTTTCGACGGGGCACTGTAATATATATAAATATATAGGTAATAATATAATATAGTTGCTGCAGTGCACATTCGACTGACGGATGAGAGCTGCGAGTGACGAATAGTCGGTAAATATATTGTGTTATATTAAAATATATATTATATAATAATAATAATAATAATATAATAATAATAATAATAAATAATAATAATAATAATAATAATAATAATAATAATAATAATAATAA
>JAIUCT010000011.1:6197790-6283946 GCA_021307375.1 Tetraneura akinire | reverse complement strand
ATTATTATTATTATTATTATTATTATTATTATTATTATTATTATTATAAAAATTTAATTATGATATTTCGTTAAATAATATTTTTGGTAAATATTGAAATATTATAAACAATCAAAAAAACCCCTAACTGCAATGATTCAATAGTGTTATTATCTTATCCGAAGAGAACTGCGAAAGACTTGCTAAACGATTTCGATTTTAGTTTAGATGCTGAAAATTCAAAGTTACAAATATATATTACCAGAAACTTACCGTTGAGCGCGATGGTACACGAATAGAAGAGTGAATACAGTCCCAGAAAAAAATTGGTAGTTACCAATGATCGGACCATAGTGATGCAGACCTCGACGTCGAAGAAATCCCGTCTCTCGTCCTAATTGGAAATGTGCATGTGTGTAGTCGGAGTTGACGTCGGCGACTGTCGTCGTCGGCTAAGGGATGGTTTCCGCGTCACGGTTCAAACGCGTAACACGTGGTGCGCGTCGTCGTCACTAAACTTGTATAAAAATATTTAAAGTATACAATTATTGAAACGATATTATATACTTTATTTGTATTCGAGTACTATTCTGAATATTTTTTTTTTCATATTATTCGGATATAATATGTATGTATTTAAGTATTTTATATTAATTATTGTATTTTTTTTGTAAATATTATGCTCTATAATAAAAATAATTATAGATTTTGAGCGAATCTATATGTTTTACAATAATGTGTTTCTTTCCCTCCTTTTTTATGTATGTAGATACTTTTTCTACCCGAAATAATGCTCCGATTTTCACGAATATCATGATATATTTACGGTTCGAAAGTTGGACGTAGTTAGTACTTTATTTAGGTCATTTTTCGAATTTCTCAAAATTGACCCTATGCGATAGAAAAATCGTCGAAAAAACGGCATTTTTCAAGAAAACTAAAATTTCGACGAATTTGATTTCAATATTTCACAATAACTCATGCAATTTTGAAGTTAGAGACGGTCACTTTAGAGTTTAGTTTAGACTAATAAGCCAGACAAAATTAAATACACTTAGAAACTTATAATAATCCAATTACGATTCTGTAAAAAATTAAAAATCGTTGATTACTCTTCATTGACTTATAGGAAGCAGAAATTAAATATTTTAATTAAAAATAATTTTTAAACATACTTTATATTACTAAAATTACTATAATATAATTTCGTATTTTTGGTGATAATAAATGTTTGTATCAAAAATTCTAGAGAACATAGTAAACAAATCATTAGTCAAAAGGTAAAAGTATTATTTTTTACAAAATAAAATTCTATTTGTTATTCTTATTAATATGCGAAATTTTGTCTAATTTTTAGGTCTTTATAATATAATATGTAAAGTAACAAAATAAAATATATTTAGTTGCTAATAATTAATATAGGTACTTGTGTATGCAGATGCGAGAATAATAATAATATCAGTTTATATGAAAATGTTTATTTCCGGTTTCACACAATTAATAATCATTATTTACTACAACTAACAAAAAGCACATTAAAAATAATATATGATCAAATATTACCTAAATAATACTCCTTAAATACTTTGTATATCCAATGCCTTTAAGGCGTTGGATACCACCTTGTGTCCCCTTAGGCCAATAAGTCGGAGAAAATTAAAGATACTTATAATAATCCAATTACGATTCTGTAAAAAAAAAAATTAAAACCGTGGATTGCTCTTCAATGACTTTTAGGAAACGAAAATTATATTATATATTGATTAAAAATAATTTTAAAACATACTTTTTATTATTATAAAATTCTAAAATGTAATTACGAATTTTTGATAGTAATGATTCAATACTAATGAATGTTGTTTATAGGTTTCAGAAATTTACTTTCTAGAGAACATAGTGAATAAATCATTAAATTTATTACTTTTTAGTCTTTTTACCAATCTATTTGTTTTTGATATTATGCAAAATTTAATCTAACATTTTGGTCTTCATACTCGTAGATGTAACAAAATAAATATTTAGTTCATAATCATAATTATTAATATTCTTTTGCATGCAGATGCGAGAATAATAATATGAAAATATGAAAATATTTCATTGTCAGATCTCACACTAATTGTTTACTACTAACACAAAGAACATTAAAAATAAGTTATAAAATATATGTAGCCAAAAATTGCCTATATAATACTCCTAAAATATTGTGTGTATCCAACGCCTTTGATGTTTTTTATTATGAAAAAAAGCGTTTTAAACATTAATACTTCTTATATTAGTATAGAAACATTTATTTTTTTTAGAGCTATCTTATACTGACTTCTGACTAAACACTTTAAGAAGAAGAACACGTATGAATTTAAAAAATAAATTATATTTTCATATTTATTCATGTTTATATAGGTACCATTAAAATGTAATTTAATATATTTTAAATTTCTACGACGACTGCAGTCTTCTTGTATAATAATATTATAACGTCTATTATAATACTTGTGAGGTGTGATGAATACTTTACGTGACGTCAGGCCAGTTTCGAGTATACGTATTCCAATAATATTATTATGTAAAATCGTAGACGGTCCTAGTTTTATATTTATTTATTTCAAATATTTAGCGATCTAAAGAATTTATAAATTTTAAATTTTAAATTAAAATTAAAATACTAAACACATACTGTACATTTTTTCGATAAAATTCATAACATTGACAAAAAATAAAATATAATATGGGCGTCGTTTTCACGTGCGATCTCGAAAAGCTACAGACGTACAGTTGGCATACTACATAATACGTATTATAATTTATATTATTTCGGAATTGAACACGCACAAAATGTCAAAGGGTTCGGTATAAAATTTCAACGCGTCGATATAATAACCAAAAATGAAACGCGAAGTAGGTAATAATATAATTATTATTAAAATGCGTATTCTATACGAATATTATAATGTTATATAATCATTATTGCATTTATTTTCATACACGCCATTTAGTAGGTAGTAAATTACGACAAAATTATTTTTTCACCGACTGTTCGACCATAATAATCTATTATTATGTAAGTAAAAATAAATATTATACATATTATTCTACTATTACGTATATATATAATAAATAATAATAGTATACGAATTTTTACTAATCCATTTAACAGTATAACACAGTATAACACACTTTCAATATTATCCGAATATAATAATATTTATATACGAAAAACATGGCCGAAACAAAATAATATTTACATTTATTCCATTACACACTCATATTATATAGTTATGACCGTCAGAACGTTTATAAAATAATATCCGATGTTATTAAGATTCAATGTTATTAACAATATTATTACGTTAAGAGGGTAAATTTTTTCACACTGGAACGCTACGCGGAATGAATTTTAAGATAATTTATTTTTAATTGGGAGCATTAAATAAGTGATCTCTAAAAATAGAAATATTTTATGGCTTTTTTTTTTATTATTATTTTGAAATTTTTTAGGTAACTTAGACATAGTAGCTAAAGTATAGTATATTTGCTATAGTAATAATTTAATATTGATAGTTTCTTAAAATATATAAAACAAAATGTCATTTTACAAGATTCAACAACCTTTGAAAAGGGGTTCCCGTCTTGATCAACGGTTGGCTGTCGCTTGTAAAATATACGAAAATGCGTGTTTAATTATCACGTTCAATTTTGTTCACACTAAAAATATGATGAATAGAATATAAAATTAAGGTCAGCACAGACGGATGAGAAAAAAGTTAGCGATCACGTCGGTGCCATATGACCATGAGGTCTGGGTCTGCAGAAGCCTAAATAGGTCGCTCTAACTTAAGACGTTACAATGGATTTTGCAATATAAATCGAAGAGTTCTTCATGAATTGCAGACCGCGTAGACTTTAGTAAGTAGTTATCCCTCCACCACCGCCACCACACCTAAAACCTCTATTTTAAATTTTAATGTATCATGCACGATATTTCCGCTTCTCCAAGCACGAGCATAACATTGTAAGACGACGGCGTCTGAAGATCGTAAAATTCGTGTAACACATTAAAATAGAAGTTTTAAAAATCAAAAAATCTTTTAATAGGTACATTTTTTGCGAAAAATTTAATATGAAATGAAATATAGCTATACTGTAAGTACTCTTAAAAGTTCCGAAATAAATAAAAAGTAAAATAGGATTCGGATTTTATTCACTTAAATGAAGACAATAAAATTGTAACAGTGAAAAAAGGGTAAATTCCATGAGTATTATATATGTCTAACAATACATTATATTTTGTCGTTTACAACAATTCAATTTTTTAACAACCAAGTTTGAAATGAATATAGAAATAAATAAATATAGATAAGCCTTTTCCACATTTATAAATGTATCGAAGAAATTCTAAAACCATAGATTTTATAAGGTAAATGGTAAATTTAATAATATTTATATAATAGTCAACACTGGATTTATAGTTGTTGTGTTCAAAAGCTATAACCGTTTATATTATTTCTCTTTTCCTCTACTTTTTAGTTGAAACTTTTTGAATATCTTTTTATTAATAAAATGTACAAAAAAATATTTCGAGTAAAAAACAAGTACAATTTGTATTGTTATCAATATTAATTACCCTTGAATCGCGTTAAAAATATTTATATACTTCAAATTTTTAATGAAAACAATTTATTTTAACTGCTATTATATATTATTATTAAAATGTATTGTATTAATTTATTAATTATTTATAATATTATTAATAATTATTAATTATTACCATATTATTTTACTTGGACTAATCAAAAAAATCCTGTCTGGGAGTGTGTTTTGTAATATAAAATGTATAGTTGTATTATTATTAGATCTATAAAAAGTGTGTCTGATTTCCCCCGCGTTAAATGATCAAGTCATTAAATAAACGGATATTTAAATAGAAAAATTCCATAAATATTCACATAAATATATACACAGTACACACCCTAAAAGTAGTACGAGTATACTCTAATAACAGTAATAATCAATTATGTCAAATCACGACCGGATATTGGATTATAGAAGGAAATTATGCAATAATTATTACATAATGTTTTTCCGTAACCACCAACACGCCGAGAATTATTTTAACGAATACATTTTAGTCTACTATATAGTTTATTTATTATCGTGTTCAAACAATAAGACAATAATTTGTAAAACTCGTATAACATACCTACTTAATATTCATCAAGTACAAAATATAATACAAATTATTAATAAAAGAGATATCTATACTGTTGGTCATTATTATCTTATGTGACTCTAACGGTATCTTCAATTTTGTGCCGAATTAACACAAAATGTCTAAAAGGTGATCCCGTTACATATGACAGGGGGAAAAAATTATTATTATTATTATTATTATCATTATTTTTATATGTTATTAATATTATTATATGGAAAAATGAAAAAATAAATAAATTCGTTGGAATGATTTTTTTCAATCGTGTATACTAATAGTATAATATACTGTTCAATGAACAGTGTTCATGAGTATATAATATTATATTATAACATATGACCGCCGCAGACTTGTCGGGGATGTTTTGAAAAAGTGATAAATTCGTTCGCGTTTAGCCGCCGACGTTGAACTAATGACGTCGATTTGATGGACGATATACGCGCATAAACGGTGCGGACAATATAGCGACAACTACAGCATCCCTTATGGTATCCGAATCGGACGTATAATATAACGTATATAAACTGGCGTCATTGTGATATTGGATTGGATTCGAGCTGGAGGGTATAAATTCATCCGGATGCGGTCTCTGTCCAGCAGGACTCGGCAAACCCTACGCGCGTGGGGTCGAGTGTATGTTCGTAATCAATCAGCTGTTCGTTTTAGGGGTCGTATAGTTTCTTATCTAATCCCAGAGGCTACAACTACAACACAAGCCATACCTATGCATTACGAGATGTTCGACACGACAATACTATAGAAAGAGATCGTCCATAATGGACTCAATATAATGTGCGCCTAAATAATATTATAATTTAATATATTGTATAATTTATACAGAATTGGTTGATAATAACAACATTGATCTAATCTTCAAAAAATATGATAAATGAATAACGAATAAAATTAATTGTTAATTATTTACTATTTACGTGATAATATAGGTACCATATGTATAAAACTATAAAATACATCATAATAAATTATATTATTAAATATTTTTAAAATGTTATGAAATTCGATTACTTTTTATCTTTTTCCATTTTCTTTTTTATCTAAAAGGGAAGGGATACTAGTGTGGAAGGGATACAGGTGTAAAGAAGATAGTGTTGAATTTTGATTAAAATTTGATCATTGTATTCTCTCTGTAACGTCTAGGGTTTCTTATATCGCACACGGTAACATATAACCGTGGGTTAGACTAGTGGTTCTCAACCTAGAGGGAGGCCCCCTATAGAGGCCCGACAAAATTTCAGTGGAGGCGTGAAAATGTTAAAAAAAAATACACGAAAAATACACGAAAAATGAAAACGTTGCCGTTTTCTATGCCGTGCCTTGCCAGTGTGTTGGTCGCCGCCGTGATCGCTCAGTAGCTCAAATAGAGTCACATGCCTCCCTGGAAAAATGTTATTCATTAATGTATCTTGTAAATAATGTAGATAATATTATATGAATTTGTGGAAATTTTGTGGAATTAAAAAAATGTTCGTTTAATTTTTTTAAATTTTAATATTAGGTATAAAATATATCTATCGAGTATACGCAATATACACATACAAACGAGTCTACTAGAATTTTATAGTACATATTATTATCCAACTTTTAATACCGACTACTAAAATATTATTTTAAAAGTTTTATAGCACGGCCAATATAATTGTGAAGGTGAACCGATATTTCTGCAACACATATTATCGTATTTCGTATAAATCGTGTGATAATATTATATCTTATACATATCCATCATCACCATAGTTCCTCTGGACATTCGTTATAATATATTATACATAATAAATATACACAAAATGATGTTAAAATAAATCTTAAGTCAAACAAAAATGCTTTGACAAAAATATTATCCTAAACAGGATCCTAGGTGCCTATAGTAAATCGTAATAATATATTGTATCATATCGACTTCACCGCATTATCTAACGTAATATTATACGTATAAAATATTGTTTTAAAATTCCCCATGTGTCATTCGCATGCAACTCAAACGAACTTTTATGAAGACTATTCATTAGTGTAATAACGAAGGTTCATATTGTTTTTTAGTTGTTCTTTAGTCACTTGATATGCGGGGTTCGCCAAGTCCACAGTCTGTAGTAAAAAAATTCGAAAAGAAAAAATAGTCAGTGTTATTAAAATATTATTTTAAAATATTCGCGTTAAAATAAACATAATATATATAATAATAATTAATATTAAATTGATAATCATTTAAAGATGGGTACGTTAAAATGATAAAAAAAAAATATATATATAATTGAGTTAAATGCAATGAGATACATTGTTTTTGCCCTTTAATGTTACAAATTAACAATAAATAAATTCAACGTGCCAAGTTAAAAGTTAAAATTAATAACGTTTAAATTAATTAAATTTACAAAACCATTTTTAATTTTGGTTTATAATTGATATTAATAGTAGGTAGGTGATAAGGTGATTAATTTACATTAAATAGATTAATATTTTTCTAAAATACACTATACAGTATAGTTCGATCTATAATGGTTATCATAATAATTATAATATATAATATAATAATAACATTATGTATATTTAATTAAATATTTACGATTTACCTCGTCCATAATGGCGAATTCAATACCCATCTGACCTCTCGGATAAGTCGGTATATCGGTCGTAGCGTATAACGCATTGGGAAATACGTTCCTACAGCTTTTGTGTATCGATACTACGTTACTCATATTTCCCCAAATAGTGTCAGCACGAGTGCATAATATGCCACACCGGATCGTAATGAATGTTTCATCAAATTCTGAAATATAGGAACAATTAGACCTAAATAAAAAATAAAAATAAAATATTGCAGATTGTAAACTTGTCTATACATATAATATAACATTATAAAAAAATTAAATTATAAAATATGTGCGTTTATAATAAACGTTTATGGTTTATTTTTTATTAATAAATAGTTAATTATGTGTTTATGATTGTTACGAAAAGAACATTAAACTTATATCGACCACTTAATTTCAGATGCAACTTTTTATATCTTCTATGGTCATTTGCACGACCAAATAATTAATTCAACGTTATAGAAATTATCTTACGCGCCACAATTCACTTAATAATATTATTACTTAAAATAAATTATATCTTATAAATATTCTATCGAAGTAAAAATTTATGATTTGATTTATATAAATATACAATATTATGTTAATTAGGTAGACACCTATAAAAACAATTACAGCTAATTTTAGATAATTTTGAATAATAGTAGAGTAATAACGATTATATTTACATTATTAATTTCTTCCCTTGTGTAATCATAATAATTTAGTTGAACAGGCGAAGTAGTTATGCGATTATTTGAACACTCGTGAGCTACCGCTATAAAATAAAAATATAAAAGTAATAAACTATAGCAGGTACTAATAAACTTATGAGTATAATATACATTATATAACATAATTTATCCATGGATATACGCTCTTATGAATTATGACCATTATATTTAGATAGGTATTTATGTATACATATTTAAATATTTCTTTATGGAGATATTGTTCCACTTTAATGGAAAAACTACTACCAAGAAACTTCCATGTAGTGTCGATAAACCAATTGTCGGCATGGTTATTCATTTGCATGCCATCAAGATCAAACTCCACCATACCATTCATCAAGTTGTAAATGTTCATTAAAACATTATCATACACAACATGATAGATTTTTCAAAAAATATTGAGAGAGAAACGTTTCGAGAACACTATCATCTATACATCTGTATGACTGTATCCCTCCTACACCATCTCATCCCTTGCTTTTAATATAAATATGTATTATGTCATAAGTATATAAACAAATTTACAGGGTGTCTCAGATCTATTTATTCATAAATAGACCTGGGACATGCTGTATATAATATTATAATAGCGATGATACTCGGACACCTGTATAATTCCTCGTATTAGATCATTCCACGGATCAACCCTATTACAAAATAAAAATATAATTGAAAGAGAATATAAAAAAGTGATGATTCACTAAGCCTAAGGGTAGGTAAACCAATGACAACTGTAAAAAATTATTATATAGGTATACATTATATTATATAAAAAAATTCATAATATGTACACTAGAATATTGTTGTCAAATATGCCATCTAGGCGAATGCTAGTCGTCGAATAAATTACCTACTCAGTTTGAAAATAATATGATAGTTTTTGAAAAAAAAAACATTCATAATAATATGATATAATGACTATATATTTAGGTTTAAACATCGTTGGACGATGCTTCCCGTTATTTCCAAAGACAACGTAATAGACGAATTAACCCAAATAAAATTCAAGTCTATCTTTTAGATTCTGAGTGAAGCGAATTCTAATTAAAATTAAACACTATGATTATCATACCTGTATCCATGTGGTAGAAATATCAGCTCTTCTTTTTTAAAAAAATTCTGAACTAAATAAAGAATATAAATATCGTAATTATTACAGTGTTATGCGGGGTTTAATTAATTTAATTCGAATTTGATGTTTATAGGATATTTTCATATCATATGTAAATAATAATTTTATCTAATTAGTAGGTACCTACTTTTTTCAATCATAATTTGATTTATGAAATTGTGAGAACATAAATATAAAAATTCGAGATGATGCTGGCGTGGGTAGAATACAAATGTGAAGTGGAAAGGATAAGGTTGTATTTTGATTAAAATTTAAATGAAATGATAAAACAACGCATTCGAAAAAACGATTCTAAGCAAACTTCAGTCAGATAATTAGGTTTTGATTATAATTAAATTTTACACATATTTATTAAAATATATACCTACTCATTTACATTAAGATATCAACGTAAGAGTTCCAAAATTGTATCATATATATAAAGTACATATTTGAAAACCCAGTAAAAAAATGTTCAAATTTCTAAGTTAAATATTTTTTGAGTTATCGTAAAATATTTAATAACAAATTGGTCAAAATGAGAGTTCCATAAAATAAATATACCCAAAAATCATACTTTTTTGGTAGTTTTATTTATTTATTTATCTTTTTATGTTTCTAATCACTTATAGAATATTAAAATAAATTATAATTTATAATTTTAACTATAGTTTTTGAACAAATACTTATTAACTTTATTTAAACTAACGTTTTTAAGTATTTTTATACCTATGTATATAAGCGGATCGGTACTATCTTATATTGTTCAAAATTATTTCTTCTACAATACTGTTATAAATTTATTATTATAAAATTAATAATATACCTACCATGTTCAATAGTTGCCATAGGAACATCGACTCAACGGTGGTATTATGGTATTAATTTTCTAAGTACATTCGTCTTGCAAGTCTAACAATAGTGCATTTTTACGCAATCTAACAACGCGTTTATTTTTGAAAATTGTTTAATAAAATCGTGTCTCTGAGTATAGTTTAAAACACATTTGCCTAGGATGAACCAAAATTATGTTATATTTAATGGTTTATAGCTATTATACTTATTAATATTAAAAAAAATCGTCATATTATTGTTTCTATGCGTTCATTATAGGTATCTAAAAATATAGTTATTTAATCGTAATCGTTTATATTATATGTCACATTTTAATTTTAAAATTTTCCAATTATTATCAATTATATTTTGTATTTTAATATTATAAAATATTATAATATATTTTCATAATTATTTAAATTGTATAGTTGAATATAAACATGTTAACACGCAAAGAAGAATTACTCATAAAGCCATTTCAACAAAGATTATACCTTCAACATAAAATTAAAGTAAGTACGTTATTAATTGCTTATCAGAAAATACCTATATTATAATATAAAAAATTAAGTATAAATTAACGTAGGTAGGTACCTATTATAAATTATAATAGGTTACTTTATAGCAATGTCAGTCTAATCATAGAAATAATAATATTATATTTAAATAATTTTGGATCGAAAAATGTATTCGTGTTACAACAATGTGTAGGTATTTAAATTTTAAATATAACATATTATTTTTATAGCCATAGTAAATGTGTCGGACTAAAAATTCCATGAAGATAAAACCTTAATAATTAATATTCAAAAACTGCAAGTATTTGCATATTTTTTATACTTATTATTAATAGATTAACGTCTATTAACTTACTATTTTATATTGTATGTACAACAACCTAACCTAACCTAACCTTGTATACTTATACCTTTGCGATAATTAAATAAAAATAATATTATGAATAAAATATAAAAATCAATATTAGGTATGTATTCACTATTCATTATTATTTATATTATATTTTTTGGATTTTTTTAAAAAAGTACGATTTGTCGATATCACTATAATACATAAAGTCATAAATACATACTAGGTACTGTATATTTATATTATTATTTAAAATTGAAATTTTTTCGCCTTATAGTCTTACAATTTTTTTTTTTTTTTTAATTTACGATTTATCATTAAAACGTTGTATGTAGGGGTAGGCCTTAATAGCTAAATGTTAAAACACTTGCGTTTATACGTGAAACATATAATAATATAAACGTATATAGATGCCTATATTTAATATGTTAAATTAACCATAAAGAAAAAATATTTTTCATTATACTACGTCCACCACACAATATTATATAGAAATATAAATTAATATAATCTTTATTATTCTTCGCGGTTTTATATAATTTTTCACTGCTAAGACGCCGATTTATAGGTAGTACCCCAAATATATTGTTTTAATATGCACGTTACATTATAATTATATAGCTAAAATTTGCTACGCCAAGAATCGACGCGGCACAGCCTAAAGAATGGGCTCACATCTTATTAAAAGAAAAAAAATACCAGAAAGAACAAGAAAGGTGCAATGAAATATTATTGAACAATAATATATTAATGCAAAAACTTTCTCGAATAATGTCTACAAAACGGATAGACGATCGTTGGAATTACGAAAAACCGAAGTAAATATAATATGATAAGTATTGAACACAATTGTAGGTATAACTTTTTTATTAGTTTAACTGACTTAACAATTTGTAATGACGATGATTTTTTTATTATTATTATTATTATTGTTATTGTTAAATCCCAGATCACAAAATTAACGAAAATTATAATATTGTATTAATACAATTTCGATCTGAGTTTTAATAAATAATTATAAAATAGTCACATGTTCTAAAATTTACGTATTTTAAATATTATAATGACAAATTTTGAAATTTATAATAAGTACCTACGGGTATTAATACGTATAATTTACATGATATCTTTATGTTCAGTGAACACAGATAAAAAAAATAATTTTTTAAAACTATTTCGCTAATACTTTAGCTATTGTTAGTTTATCGCTGTACAATAACATAATTATTAGATCTAAAATAAAATACGAATTGATTAATACATTAAAATTAATTAAATTAAATTCCGAGTACATTGAATTAATTTTGTTCGATATAGATATTTTCATAGAGTCAATTTATTTAAGAAATGCAAAAAACTGAACGTTATAATTGAAAACGATGACGAATCCAATAAAATACAAAATAACGAAGGGGAAAAAACTAATTGTTATGCCTGCAATTCAAATTTATTAAATAAACCGGTAAAAACAATTGTATTTTTTTCGTTACATTTATAGATATATATTAATCAACATTAAATAATATTATTGAACAATTTTTTTTTACTATTATTATTGTTTTATTAGCATAAAATGCCAGAGGAGCGTGTGTTGTGGAATCCGCCAAAGGAGAAATTATCAAAAAAATTCAAAAGCTTATCAATTCATAGTGAAAAGGTATAGTTATGCTGAATAAATAATGTTTTAAAATCAAGATGCATTTAAAAACAAATAATTTTACATCAGGTCACGATTTCGCATTGATTTTTCACTGCGAATTATTTACAAAACATTATTTACAAAAAACGAAAATTTTACAAAATATTCAACGTCCTATATTTTGTAGAAAAAATAACGTAAAGGTTTCAAATTTTTACCACATATATATACGAGTATATATAAACTATGTGAATACTGAATACCCAATAAAACTTTCAAGTCTCTAATTTCAAAATTGCCCGAGTTATCGTGAAATATTGAAATCGAATTCGTCGACATTTTTTCGTCGTTTTGCCCTCTAGCCAACTTTGTTAACATTAATGCAAATTTTTTATCATCTTTTTATCTCATGATTTCGGTCAACTTATAAAATTTTAACGTTTCCCAAATAGTTTTGATTGATATTGATGTCATTCTCATTTTTTAAATGTACCTATCATTGAAACTATAGTATAACGTTGTAGACAATACAGGTGGTAATTGGAAAAATCACCAAACGGCAAACACTATTATGTATGTATAATTTTAATATATATATATATGAATATATACAATATACACCATAATGATAAATGATAATACACTATAGTATGGTCCCGATAGTTGCTAGTATATGCGGCCCGCGATATAATTTTAAATTTTATATGGCCCGCATAGGAGATAAAATAAGATACATATTGTTATTTCTTATATTCGTATTTTTTATAATTTAGTTTTTACATATAATAGATAATAGAAGATAACAATATTATAGCTGGTGGAGAACACCAGATCGCCCGAATTATATTTATAATAATTATTAATTTGTACCTACTAGTTTATTGATTATTGAATTTCGACACACGAGACACGACATGCAGTTATCGGTGATCCGGGTTGCCATATATAAGTGTTTGTTTTGAACTTTATTTCGTAATTTTTTTCGTATTTAATTATCAAATAACAAAGTAATACATTTTGATTAATCTTACTCCAAATTTTAAACAACTGGTTGAGAGTGAGACTTGTCATTTTCACAATAATTTTGTATGTCATTTTTTTAAAAAATTTTCACAATGAGTTTTAATGGCCCTTGAAAATTTCCAAAATTTCTAATTTGGCCCTTCCAAAAAAATAATTGGTGACCCCTGCACTATACTATTTGAATTTTGAGATTATTGTGCGATATATTCAGCTATCAGCTACAACTGACAACTCCTGCATATACATTTTTCTTCCATGTTTTAAAAGGTTGTAGGTAGGTACATGAATATAAAAATATTCAAACTCTTAACTTTATGACCAATCTAAATTCTAAATTACGATTTAACTGTTCTATTTACTAATATTTTGTATAAAATGGGCACACCGTACATAATACATAATAATACGTATTATAATATAATTGGTTATCAAATTTTACAATAAATAATTACCCCATTTGTCTAATTTTGAATTTACATTTTGATATAGGTATTTAAATAATAAACAAATAAATACTTAAATATAATTTAATGTTTTTTATGGTTGATGGGGGGGGGGGGGGGGGGGGGGGTGGAGGAGAGGCAAAAATTGTTTGCTCCATGGCGGCGTTGGGCCTTAATCCGGCCCTGTGACCCCCGGGCCCAGAAAGTATTAATCCGGTCTTAGAGGCAACATATATTTTTCTTTTAACTTAGTAAGTAAATACCTACTCATTATAAGGAAATATCAACTTATGAAATTACTAAAAAACTTGTATAAACTTATTAATAATATACACAATTTAATTTTGATACTTACAAATTATAATAATAAACAGAAACAATAAAACTTATAGTGTTGGTAATTTTTTCAAGTTCAAAAATCAAGTGTTGTGAAATATATACTGTTATTCATTATGCTCATATGAAAGCTGATCCATAATGCATGTCATGTAATATACTAAAATATAAATATAATATAATATTTAATATTGTGCACATAAATGGTTGACCCTAAATAATTGTGAGAAAGGGTCAAGGAAAATAATTTTATGCACATGAACTTTCCATACAAATAACAAAATTGTACGAGCACTTTATAATCGAGTTGAAAAAATCTTTTTCAAATTTTTTTACATCTTATAACATGACATACATTACATGTCTTTCTATTTCTATATAAATATAATAATTATTAACACTGGCATATTTAAAAATAAAATTTCTACAGTTTTTATTGCCTTTTCGTTATTTTACAGTAATATTTCCTATTGCACAAAGAAACAACTGGAAAATTATTATTTAAATAATGGCCTAGATAAATTAGATGCAATTTAATACATTTTTTAATAATTAATCATTTATAACATTTGATTAATTTTTTGCGCATTAATAATGTTGATCATTTTTAAACATTTATTTATTTAATACAAACGTATAATAAAATCCAAGACATCTAACACAGAAATTCAAAACATTAATTAATTATTAAAAAAATTTAAATAAATAAATTGATTACCTACTGTAATTGATATTATTTAAACGAAGTATTTTATGCTGTGTATTGCAAATTGATATCGTCATTTAATACATATTATATATATTTTATATAGTTAGAAATCATCAATTAATTTAAATGTTATACAAACAATAATATTATATAGTTACACAAGAAGAAAAAATACTTCTTATTTAAAATATAAACATATTATTAATTATGATTATAGTCTATTGATCTTTCATTCACAGGTTTGTTAAACATTTCCCTAATTATATGTTAAAATTTAATGTTACCAACAACCTACTAATAAATAAATATTGTTTTTATTTAATTATACAATATTATGTAATTACAATAAAATATTGTTATTAAACATTTAACCTGAGAAACATGTTTAACAGATTTTATTTATTTATTTACAATTGAAATACTTATTATGGTAATTTGTTAAAGACATGAAAATAATTTTTATAATTTATAAATTACAAATTAGATAAATACGTGCCTATACGGCTATAATACTTAAAATGTAGGTATAATAATAGATATTAAATCTATAATCTGTGGTTGTACCAACTAATTATTATACATTTATTTAAATATATAGGTAAACATATAAATAACTAACACAAGGTTATATTTTGTAGGTATGCGACTTTAATTTACAATATAATTATGTTTGCTTAAATAATAATTATATTTACGTAATTTAATACTTAGTTATTAACTGATAACATACTGTGAATACAAATCACTGATCTTTTATATAATAAATGGTTGTCATTTCCATTGATATAACCATGGTTTAACAATTTCTTAAACACATGCACTTACATATATTTGTTACAGGATAATAAAAATAATCAAATATTAAACAAATCAGAGCCATTGTCATTAAAAAACAATTCCAAATCAGTTGATAAGAAAATAAAAGTCAACAATAACATTACGATTGAATCAAACAATTATTTAAATTATATAGAAATAAACAAAGGTTCTTTGGATGTTATTATCAAATTTCCACAAATGAGTAAAGTGTCAATAGCTTATGAAAACAAACCATGTACAAGAGAATAATTATGAACTATTAGTACCATTAGTATCAACTCGGAATGGCATGAAATCAAGATGAAAACTAACTATCTATCTGTAATACTCTGCAGGCAGCTAATTTAAAATAAAATTAAGATAATATTATTTATAAATTTATGTATACATACATACATACATACATACATATATATATAATGTATTTCAAACAAAAGAAAATTTTCATATTCTCAACCATTTTATAACATTTAAAACATGGCAATTCCAAAAATATTATTGCAGTTCTTTTAATTCATACATTATATTAAATAAAGAATAATTTGAAATCTGTAAACTATAGAAGATGTCAATGCACAATTTCCTCCTTCTAATGTATAAAAAACCATTATAGAATTGATTTGTCAAACTCTTAAAACATAATTCTATTTACTTTAGGTATTTAAGCTTTAAATTAAACCCGATCCCAATTTTTATTTTACTATAATATGTTAGATATACAAAAACAGACAATTATGCTTTGACATATTCTTAATTTAAATTATATTAATGCAATTTTTATATACGTTTGAATACATAAAAATATTGTAACATAGATTTTATTTAAAATTATATATTTATTAATGATGTCAAATGTATATTTATAATTAACCATTATGGAATCTCTAAATAAAATCATTTTGATTTAATTATTAACTATTATATTTTTATGAACAATTAATAATTAATGTAGGTATGTAAAAATAACATTTTTTTATATATAACTAATTGAAAGTGAAATTATAAATTAAGGTCAAAATAATAACTAAAACGCATTGAGATTAATGCAATTGAGCTATATATTGTATATGTTTACAAAATATTTTTCAATAAATGATTCAATGATTCAATAATAAATTAATTTAAAAGATAAATTAATATAATTAAAAAATTAAAAGGATTTTTATAAAAATAATATAAAAAAAAAAAATTAAAATTGTTGGAAATACATAATATTTGAAACAGTGTCAATGAATTTTGTTGATGTTCATCTGTCTTGGTTTTAATTTTGTGCTCGGTTTCTAATTATTTTACATGGATTATAAATATTGTTTATTAAAAAAAAAAAATAATAAATCAGAAATATTAATAAAATATTAAAAATTAATTTATGTTTTTCACACATAATTAAATATTTTAATAAAAAGTAAAATATTTATTTGTTTAAGAAATGGCTCAAATATCTATTGTAATTTTATAATTTTAAAATAAATATTAAAAATAATATTGTTAAATTCAAGATCAGTATAAATTAACATGAATAATTTTTAAAACATACATATTTACTAAAATTTAAATTGAACATTTGTGGTCGCTGGGTTAAATTCGAAACAAGGAGCTTGAAGAGGTGAACTGTTTTCCTAGAAAAAGACATAACAATTAATATGTAAATAACATAAATACATTTTTTAAATGTATTTACTTCTGAGAAATATCGTTCAATAATATCAAATGCCACTTTGTAAATTTCAACACTTTCATGATTTTGAAGTTGTTCAATTTTGTCCAAACCTAATTAAAATTTTTCACATATAATTATATATACTAAGTATAGATAAAAATTAAAATACAAATGTTATTTATAAATAATAAAAAATTTACCTCCACATTCTTCAATTAAATTTGTTAAAATATCAACTTCAGTTCCAGCGATTTTTAACATATTTTGCAAGCCATCCAATACAACTTGAATTACCTGACTATCTTGACACGACAGTAAAGAACAAAATGGCCCAATAACCCCAGCATTAATAATGAAATTTACTTGTTGATAGTTTCCACTAATTGTTAAATTAGTAATAGTCCAAGCAGCTTCCTTCTGAGTTTGGAATTCTCCCTATAATAATAATAAAAAGCTTATACATTTAATTCAATTTTAAAAATACATTTAAAAATTTCATATTATAGTATTAATAAACAAAACAGGATGAAAAAATCTGTAGAGGATAATAGTCATGGAGGGATAATGTATTATAAAAAACATTGAAATACAATGATACATTATGAAATTTAAAAAATGATTATGAATTAATTAGTTAGTTATTGATATTTTGATGCATTAAATAAATTAATTATAATCTATATTTAGACTTAAAATTAAAATACAATTCAAAAATTGTGTAATGTATATAAAATATCTATTCAGATTAATAAAAGTTCCTACATTTTATATATTTCATTACTTATCTTAAATTAATCAATTTAGGTTCATTAAATTTATAGTTTCTACAAATTTTTCCATTTTGCAATTAAAATCCTATCATATAATAAAACTTTTGAAAATTCAAGAAGCAGTTCTTAATGAAAAGAATAATTTTTAAGATGGAACGATATAAAAAAACAAGAACAGAATTATTATTTAAAGATTTCCGTTATCTCCAAAACTATTTACAAAATATTTACAAAATATTTTAAAAATAAAAATGTTAATACTAACTATTCAACAATTATTTAAAATACTATGAACAAAATATTATTTTGTAGATAAAAATCAGTCATAAGCACTTATAGAAATCATCAGAGAAGTTAATTATTATTTTAAAACCTTTATTTTACCTTAGATAAATGTAAAATTATTTTGGGTATCAGGCCTGCATCTATTACTGCTTGAACTTGAACTTGGTTGCCAGCAGTCACATTCGACAAAAACCAAACGGCTTCCTAAAATTAAACAAGTTTACACTATATTATAATTATTAGTTAAATTATCAATGGCTGCTCATAATTCTTAAACTGTTATTGATAATAGTAATATACTATTTATTGTTGTTGTTTACAGAATTATCTTTGTTTATTTAACAGATAATTCTGCAAACAGCAACAATATTATTCCAATCCATGAAAGTTATAATCAATTAGGTACACTATTTTTTCTATATATATATATATATATGTAAATTATAAATAGGTACTTTGCATATTTTCTCTTTGTTATGCGAGAGTAAGGCTGAGAAATGACACAAAGCTCCTGAATCCAAAACTACTTGGGTTTGTTCATCAGTACCAGTGACAATATTCCCAATAGCACGAAGAGCAGCTGTTTGTACCTAAAAATGAATAATGATTATATATATATATATCTGAATAGATACTAAAATTTTATTTTACAAAATATACAAACCTTTACTTCTTTGTGTGATAATAATGGTATTAAATTTGGAACAATATTACTATCAATCACCCTTTGAATTTGTTCATTTCCACCATCAGTTAAATAGCTAATAGCCCATATTGTATCAACAAGAATCTTAAAAAATAATGAAATTAAATTAAAAATCAAATATAAACATAAACAATTATTTCTTACATTAATATCTTTATTATTAATTAAAAAATTAAGAGCTGGTAACAATTCATCAATAACACTTTGTGCAGGTGGGGGATCTTTATTCCTACATAGATTCACTATGACCCAAGTTACGTTACGCATAAATGTAATAGGTATAGTTGGATTGATGAATATTAATAGTCTTGGTACAACATTTAAACTTATAACATAATCACGGAGCGCTGGACCATCACCAATTATATTTCCTAAAAATATACACAAATTATAATAATTAATTTAATCAATTTTTATTAATAACAACCTAGTGCCCACACGGCCTGTTCACAAACTGTCTGATTAGATGAATTTAATAAATTTAAAAACAAAGGGACTGCACCAGCTGATACAACTGCTTGAGTTTGCGAAGATGTTCCACTAGCTATATTCGTCAATGCCCATGCTGCTTCAAACTGTAATGTGGGGCTAAACAAAAATTAGAATATAAATGTGGGTTATTTAGGTAAGAATTAATAAGTTAATAAACAACTTAATTAACAATTTTAAACTTTAAATGTAAATTTTTATTTTGTTAACACAATTGATGTTCCCATAGACACACACAACACAAGCGACTAGTACAAAAACACGAACAACATTGACACTTCTATATCTAATTTTATTATATTAACACAGTGTAGTACAGGGAAAACCCCACATTCACCCATCTTTAAGCAGAATCTGTCTCAGCTACTGCAGGTCCCATGTCTTCTAATTCAGAACTCCAATATTTCATGAAGTCTGAGCTTGTTGATGTTTGTATAGGTCCTTTTCCCTACCCCACTTTGACAACATTGTATCGGTTGAACCCATTTCTCTTGACTATACCGTACGGACTAATATACTTAAACTTGAGTTTACACATAGGAAGAAACTGTATTCTCTTGATAACCACAAGATCACCAATACAATATTCAGTGGCAGCAATTATATTTCTATTGTATGACCGTCTTTGCGCTTATTGGGCCTCCATGATATGTTGTTTAGCCTCCTGACACTCAGCCTCTCTATCTTCTTCAAAAAATCTTATATATTCATCGTTAATTATTTCACATAGTGGAATTAAACCTGGATGCTTCATTTCTACTCCAAATGTCAATTTAAACGGTGTCATTTTAATGGGGCGCTACCACGAAGAATTAAGTGCCATTTGGACTTTTGGAACGTATTTAAACCACTTTTCTGGTTCATTGATACTTAATTTAGCTACAGTTGACGTTATAACACTATTGAGTAGCCACCAACTTCCAAGCTAGCAGTAAATTGTTGTTCCGTCCAAAATGTAACACCAGCTGGTCCACTTAGTATCATTGAAGATGTAATTGATTATTTTATTCCCATTGCTGCTTGAAAAGAACGACGATAAAAATACGTTTATTAACATCTGCAGCACCTACTTGATAAACATGTGTATCCTCACTGCTTGATACAGATGTTTTTTCATTTTTTATAGACTCTTTATTTGGACATTCAAACAATCTATGACCAAAAGACTGACACGCAAAACATTTGGCACCTTTCATTAAATCCGGACATTCTCTAGACTGATGTGATTTTGCACCACAATTGTAACATCTGTTGACTATGTTTTGAGAAGTCCTATTGAATGTCTTATGTTCAGTAATATTCATTTTGATTTCATTTTAACATATAGTTTTACTCTAAACTCACAAATTGTAGTTGCACCATATAGCAAGGCTTTGTTTATTTCACTGTCACGAATACCAGAAATAACATAATCTATTACTGAATCCTCAGGCACTGATCCTTGTCCAGCCAGTTCCATCATTTTGAACAGATACTGTTGACACGTTTCATTGTCACCCTTGATTCACACTGCAAGTTGCCTATGAATATCACCATCAGTTAAACGACATTGAAATTCATTCAATAGACAACTACGCAATATAGACCACGATTTAATACCAACGAACATATAATGCTGCTGTTCCGGACAACAATCATTTACCATATATAAATAATTCCAATTCTGACCAACCGCATACTTCACAGATTTCTTCTAGATCAGCTATCCATTTTGTAACCGAATATGTATCATCTCCAGTAAATAAATTTAAGGATTCACGGATGTCCTGAAAGCTTATACAACTCCTACCATGACAATTGTCATCACTGACAGATTCATGACGATAGTTAACAGAATCATTAGCCAGACCTTTCTTTGACTTTCTCAATTTTGGCAGCATTTTACTTGAAATTGCAATCGAGTCTTAAAATTTTTAGCTTACTAACAATACTAACCAGTAACCGTCTAATAAAACGCAATACTATTCAGTATTCAGCAACATTACTTGTTTGTACCTTTTGATATGATACTGTTCGTAACATAATATAAATAAACACGTATAACTGTTATCTGTGATCCTGTACGTAACCACGTAGTAAATTTTCTACGTCTTAAACTTAATTTAGTAATGCATTAATGCTTACAAAACCACAAATAATGAAATAAAACTTAATTAATTCAAAACATCGGTTAAAGAGTAGGCTGTTGTTTATCAATCAACTAATTAATTAACTAGAGATTAGTTAAGAATTCTATACATTTTAATAGTGGTTATACTGAAAATGTACGCTGTTTGTTTATCAGTGATAGGTACATAGAAAATATAATAATTATTATCAATAATTCAATATATTTTTGAACCGATGGTTAATTTTTAACTTAAAGAATTAATAGTGATTAATTTAAGAGTTACTTTAAACTTTAGATTTTCATAAATAGTTTAACTAGGAAATAATGTTAATATTTGTTGTCATATTAACCGTCAGTTAAAAAAAATTGAAAAACCAGGCCAGCTATTATTTCCTCATTAAAGAAACAAAATTATATTTAATTATTATTGTTTTCACATGAAAATCAACAAATTTAAACTAAAAAAAAAAATATTTTGAAAATATTTTATTTACATATTTTTTTAAGTTTATTTACTAAATTATGTTTTTGTGATTTATAGAAAATATTAATGATTAATATGACCTCAATAAAATTTACTAAAAATACTAATATATTATATACTAACTTATTACGTTCATCTAGACATCTAACCAAAATGGGAAGTATATCACTATTAATTAATTCATCAATTGGTGGATTTCTGTCAGATGAGAGTAATTTTCTTGCCGATTGTATTGCTTTAAGTTGAACATCTGAATTAGAGCTTCCAGCTTCTTCGACTAAAGAATTTAGATCATATTCAGATAAAGGCTTTTCTAAATGTGCTAAGTCATCTGAAAATTAAAAATTAATTATAATAAACATAAAATTTATTTTAATAACACAATTTTTATTTAAATTATTTTATAATTTACCAGTTGATACTTCCACATTTCTACGTTTCAATAACTCTTCTTGTTGTTTATTTTTTCGTAAACCAATTGTAACTTCACTTCTAATTCGTCTTCGTTCCTGTAAAATAAAACCAATAATTAACATTTTAATACAATTAAAATATTTTATAACATTAGGTATAATAACGCAATAATTAGCAATTATAATTATAAAAAAACAAATTAATATTAATACAAAACATACCATGAATTTACTAAATGTTATTCAAATGAATAAAATACTTTGATACTAATTAATAATACTTTATAAAATATAAATTATATGTGCTTATGAATATAAAACATATGTATATTAGGCCTTATATCAGGACCTTATTAAGACATTTGGTGCCCCAGGGCATAGATATGTATAAACCTCCCTATAATTCAGAGCTTATTTTTATAAATATAAAATTATTTTTCTATAATTTTACATTCATTAATATTATTCTCTAATAGAAGATAAGAGGATTAGTATTCCTTCCTCCCTAAAAATTGTTCGACTTACGCGTTTTTCTATACCTCATTTAGTTAGTATTTTAATAAGTATTACCCAGGGCTTCAAAACGGTTAAAACTGTTTTTGTTATTAACCGGTTTTATTGGAAAATTTATACGAACGAAAACAAAATAGTTAACCAGAAATATTTTTATTTCTCAAACGGAAATAAATAAATGTTTATGAATAATAATATTTAATTTTACAGATTTTGTTAAGTTGATTTGACTGTGTTGTTTGTAATAATAATACGAGTATATGAAAAATTATAATGGTATGCACGGATTATCGTCAATGATACTACTCGATAGTGATCGGTTAAGTTTATTTTCGCGTAAACATTTTCAACCTTACGATTTTTATTTTGTAGTATATTACTATATTATAATTTATAATATTATATATTATCATACAATATTGACAATATTGTAATTAAATGTGTTAATTATTTCATAATCATGACAACAAACTGTTTGAGGTACCTTTAAAGTTGTTATAGAAAAAAAAATTATATACATATATTTTTAAAAGAACAAAATTAACCGGTTTAATTAATTTGAAAAACGGTTTTAAAAAACTATAAAATATGAAACCAATATTAACCAGTTTTTAAAACCGAAAATAATAGTAGATGAACTATAACCATTAACCACAAAAAATCATTACAGTTTACTCCTGCCGCACAGGATACAGGTGTGCGAATCATAGCGTTTAATTTTACTTAGAATTTGAATGCAATGATAAACCATTGCATTCGAAAAAACGATTCTGAGCGAAGTTCAGTCAGATTATAATTTTCGTTTGAACTAAAAATATCAACTTAAAACAGCTATAAAAAAAAATTGAGATTAGGGATTTTTCCAATATTTTAGTATGATGTTAAGTAATATGTAAGTATACTTCAGTAAAATTTTCAGACCCTAATACCAAAAATTGCTAATTTTATCAAACATTATATACGTAAAAACGAGAAATTTACGAAATATTCGAAGTCCTATATTTAGTAAAAAAATTTAAAAACGGTTCCAAAATTTTACCACATATATATAATAGCTATGTGAACACCCAAAAAAATTTTCAAGTCTCTAACTTAAAAATTGCCCGAGTTATCGTGAAATATAGAAATTGAATTCGTCAAAATTTCATTTTTCGTAAAAAATGCCGTTTTTTCGAAGTTTTTTCTACCGCTTATAGTCAATTTTGAGAAATTCGAAAAATGACCCAAATAAACAAGCACGTATTTAGGATCAATTTTAGGGGGGGGGTTAAAAACTTTTAATATATGAAGTAAAAATAAATGATTATATTATACGTAGTTATATTATGTAGTTAGTCTTTGTTATATTATAAATATAAAACTACTTTAAAAATTTCGGGGGGGGGGGGGGGGTGAACCCCTAAAACCCACCCCTGGATAAGGGCTTGCAAATAAAGGTCCATCTACATCCACTTTTATATCTGAAACTCGCTATTGGTGAAAATCGAAGCGTTATTTCGGGTAGTGAAAGTGTTTTCAGAATATTTATTTATACGTATGGCTTCTAAGATTTTCGTTTTCCTAAAAATATCAACTTAAAACGGCTATAAAAAAAAAATTGTGACTTGGGATTTTTCTAATATTTTAGTATGATGTTAAGTAATATGTAAGTATACTTCAGTAAAATTTTCAGACCAAAATACCCAAAATTGACAATTTTATCACACATTATATACGTAAAAACGTGAATTTTACGAAATATTCAAAGTCCTATATTTTGGAGAAAAATTAATGTAACGGTTCCAAAATTATACCACATATATATAGTAGCTATGTGAACATCTAAAAAAAATTTCTGAGTTGTCGTGAAATATAGAAATCGAATTCGTCGAAATTTCATTTTTCGTCATTTTTTCGCCGTTTTTTCTACCGCATAGCGTCAATTTTGAGAAATTCAAAAAATGACCTAAGTAAAGTACCAAGTACATCCACTTTGCTACCGGAAACATACCCTATTCGTGAAAATCGGAGCATTATTTCGGGTAGTATTTTTGTACACAGACATTAAAAAAAAATAAAAAAAATCACACATTATTGTAAAACCAATACATTCTTCGCTTCGCTCAGAATCTAATAATGTTATCAATGTTATCTATCTTTTTAATATAATAATATAATATATTATAATTATATAAATTAATGAACAATATTAATGTAAATAAATGTATAAAAATAAATATTTTGTAAACACGATTATGATTTTGTTTTATAATTAAAATATTATCCAGTCATTTTATTATTATTTGTAATCATAATTTTAATCCCTAAATAGGACATTATTAAAAAAATGTGCCTTTAAAATATTGTGCCCGGGGGCAGATGCTCCCACTGCCCCCCTTTAATCCGGCTCTGCTATATATACTAAAAACTATCAATAAACAAATTTTTCTATTTCTTACTTTGTAGCTCGCTTTATTGTGATAAAACAATACTAATATGCATTATAAACTTATACTTATAAATAAATTAATAAAATGCTACTTATAGAATATAGATATCATACATTTCACATTATGGATACAATTTTTTTCTATATACATAAGTGTTTTTAGTCTTAATTTCTTATATGTTTATTAAACATTTTTTAGTTTTTTTTTTTTTTTTTTTTTTGTTACCTATCAAAATAATTAAACACTTTGAATGCTTAATAAATATTATATTTTTACACACAAAAAATAAATTTAAAACATCTTACAACAGTATTGTACTGTCTTATAAATAATAAGAAATTATGTAAAAATAAAAATATTATATTAAAATATTTAGATATTTATTTATTTTTTATTTTATTTATTTATTTTTTTTTTTTATATTAATTGTGTGTTATTATTTAAATATGTCCATAGCTTAAATAAATTTTAAAGTAACAAATTTCAAATAAGTAACTATTATTAAAACACCGCGATTAAATTTTATTTTATTTTTCAATTCATTATATATCCTCGTTATATATTTAATGCACAATACATTTTTAACTATACATAAGTTTTAAATAAATAGATATTATTGAGACAACGACCGAATATTTAATTACTAAACTACATAATTTTGTATGGTGATGGTATAGCACATACCATAATGTTTTGGGTATAAAAGATGTAGTACTTGTATAATGCGATATGTTTTATAATGTCTTAAACTTATCGATAAATGTCATCTATTGTATTATATCATATGTTCCTTAATTCAAATGTGATGATATCTGTGGTATTGATGTTGTTCCTATTTCAATCAGAAAATCTCTGGTGGCATCTAATATGGCTTTATCACTCACCGTCTTTCCGAGTAAATTGATGAGATGTGATGACTATCTCCTTTGGTTTATTATAATAACATATAAAATTTTTCACACAATTTTCATTTTCTTTTGACTTTCGATAGTTATAACTTATAATAATTTAATAATTTAACTATCGAAACACAAAATAGAGCCAACTCCATTTATATAATTCTTTATTTATATTAAATTTTTATATACAAGTATAAATGAATGTACTCATAAAATGTAAATAGTTAGGTATTTAAGGGTATTTATTACTAAAGTATAAAATGTTTAACCCTATGTTTAATTTTATAATTATATAATCTAATGATAACATTGAAAAATTATGTTCCCTTTATATCTCATTAGTGAAATCAATGATGTCGTCACATTTGAATTCAGGAACATATGGATAATATTGTCCTTTCCTTTGCCCATAGATAATATATTATCTATGCCTTTGCTTTTTTTTTTTTGGAGTTAATGGAAAAGCATCTTGTGACGGAGACATTCCCATGTCATAGTGTATATTAGAATATAATAAAATATATTAGGTATACTTTTATTTGTATATTTATTATTTTAAAATAACCACAGATTACAAGTACCCATAAACAATTATGTACTATAAATGAACCATATTTTGTTGCCAGTACCTAATATTTAATAATAAACATTTTATTAAGAATTAAAAAGGGGTGACAGTTGAACATATTTTTCAGGTTTGTTTACCCAACTAGCATGCTCACGTTACGCTATTGTAAATACATAATCTAGAGATTTATTTTTTTATTATATTTTGCTGACCTAACCTCTGCCTATATATGTAACATAAAACTCCATAGATTCTTCGATTTTTGTGCCAATAAACCTCATAAATCAAACAATTTCTAATGTTATAAACCTCATTGGATAATATTGTAAGTAAATTAAATTAATAATAACATAAAACTCCATAAATTCTTCAATTCTTGTGCCCATGAACCTCATTGTTACGAACCAACCTTTCGTATCAGAAATTATAAATAATGTATTACTGGAAGCAGTAATTAGCGGAAACCGATATTTTTATGTAATCAATAATCTATGTCGTAAAATATTAAATGTGTTATTGTAAAGTATAATCTAAATAATCTAAATAATATATTAAATAATAATATAAATTCTAATAATTCAAATAATATAATTATATGTAAGCACAAACAAGTGTGTTGATGTATGAGGATGTATATTTATATAGAATTTGTAATTTATTAAAATATCAAATGCGCACATAGTTTATTGTTATGTATAATATAAAATTTGTGATAAAATTGTCTGGACCGATAATTTCATCTGTCAAAACAACAACAACAGAAAACAACGAATCTATAAAGGACTTGAAGACAAACGAGAAACGACCAGACGACTACAACTAACTACATACGATCATAGTCATAGCCACTTGAGACCTGCATCGGACGATATATAGACGAGCAGTTCATCATAATTGTATTTTATTTTGTACTTATAAATATTTTGAGTTTTGTGTTTAATAAATTTAATTAAATACCTAATTCTAACTACTACACATATTTGATTTGATAATATTGGTTGAACTGGCACGCAACACCCATAAATCAAACAATTGCTAATATTATAAACCTCATTGGATAATATTGTAAGTATAAATTAAATTAATAAGTGCTATCTAAATCGTCGTAGTAAATAAGTACAAAACGGTAAACATGTGTTAGTGCCGCGTATGACGCACGGCCGATTGAGATTGACCAAATGAATAATTATTACTTACGATTTCTGTTTTGCCCCTGTGCTTGAAACTTTGTAGCCGATGGCCGATTCCTTTCTCTTCGGACATGTTAACTTGAAAACGATAATGCAATGAAAAATGTATTTCACGAAGACAACGAAAGGTAGTCGTGAACAACGGCGATGACAATAATTAATGTTGCGATAATGATAACACAGTAGCCGTCCGCTGTTGACTGTTGAAATGTTGAGTGCGGGCAGCGCGGCGTTCACGACTTCGTGTTTATTCGGTAAACAATTAGCTTTTAGCTACCAAATTCCACGTGATATTCTATTTATTATAGACAGATGTGCCCAGATTACACAAAATCGGAAAACAATAAACGTACTGTTAACGAAACAAGGTGAAAAATATATCGGCGGCAAAATGCTTACCTTTAGGATGATCGTGAGGAGGAGGAAGGTTAACGCTGAATGGTCAAAAATTCGTAGGAATCGTGGTATAATGGACCGACAAATATAAACAGTGGGGTGACGGACACAATAAAAAAAAAAAGGCGAAAATAAAAAAAATTCGATTTCTGATAAAATATATCCATGTAACGTGTATAAATTACTAATGATTTTATATTTTTAATATTTATAAATTAATAATTAATATTATTAGGGTAATCGATTATCGATCTAACACATATCAAATTATAATATTATTTTAATATCGATAATTTTTCATGGCTATGGATAATCGATAATAGGTACTATATTATAGTATATACATATTTATATAATGTTGGCAATGCCCATAGCCATAATACAGAGAACTCTCTACCTAAGCGCTAAGAGACAAGAGTGCTAAGAGGCTTAGCGCTAAGACCAAACTTTAACTATTCCCACGGTATAATACTATAATCAGTCGTATTTTATTCTATTTTTCTAATCTCTATTAGGTAAATATTAGGTAAATTTATAATTTATGTTACTATGCCAATATACCACCAAATTATGTTATTATTATGATAGTATGAAATTATATTTTGTATTATCTATTTATCTGTAAAGAAAGATAATATTATGAAAAAATGCGCAACACTTATATTATTGACACTTCTGTTGTACCACTATTTGATACCTACAAAAATAAAATATATTATAATAATATAGTAAATGGTTGGGTTACATTTGAACTTATGTCTATATATTTTATTTGTTTTTACAGTGCCTTTTCCTTTTCAGACTATTCATTATTTTTACTATTTTCATTAAAATTATTGAATGTCTTTTGACGTTTGTATTTGATCGTATCCGATCGGTAAAATAACTTTGGTCGTGTTTTGAAGTTTCTTCCAACAAGTTGAAGTATTAATTAATAAATCATCTGGCTACATAATCCACTATAATATGTTCTGTAGTACTCTTCATCATCAACAGTTTTTATAATATTTTCGTTCAATCAACAAATAATAAGTAATATTATAAAACCAATTAACTTTATTATGATTATTTATAATAATTATGATATATTGTATAAGTATTTTTTAGGATACCTCAACTTTAAATAGTTTTGAAAAATTAATTTGTTCTTATGGCATAACAATATTGAAAGTATCAACTCCGACGTCATTTAATACCATTGATATAATAAGTCATTATGTCTATGTTTAATACTTCCAATAACATAATAATTGAAGTAGTCGAACATTATATGTCAATCTACTACCAAATATGTCTTTCAAGGTTTGTATTTTGTGATAACACAACAGATGCAAATTTTCTAAGTAAGTAGTAAGTACTATTGGAAACTGTAAGAAAATATAATGTCATAATTAAAATTTTAAAATATTTTTTTTAATATATTTTTTTTAATATTTTTTCATATCATTCACAATTTTCTAGTGTTTAAAATCATGTACATATTATAAATTGCAGCAGTTTCATGTTGTGACTTGATATCTAATAAGTTTTGATTACTATTATGAAATTATCATCATTGTTAAATATTAATTTAAATATAATATATTGGATACGTATATTTTATTTGAATGAATTATTTATTATAATTTAGTGTTACTCAACATATTACAGTATTTGACATAAATTAATATGTTCTTTTATTTTTGGATACATCTTCCATTAAAGAAGTTGGTAAAAAATGATTAGGTATATAAAGTAATATTGAGAGTATAAGCAACTAATCATTAATGTACTCCTCGTTTCGACGATAATTGCAAATATAACATACATAATGATGATAAAAAATAAAAGTATTACAAATAGTTCTTTACAAATATTTTGACATTTTTAAATATTTATGAAATACTGAACCATTAGATTATGATCTTAGTCATAATTATATATTGTCAGTTGTTGCTTATGACATGAAATATCTACTCCTATTAAGTTCTCCATTAAAATAAATTGTATTTGTAAATTGGAATGGAAATGTATGATATAACTATATACAAAAATATTTCTAAAAATATTTAATTTATATAATATACCTATATATTTTTTAGATGTTTCAGAAGAAATTGATTATTTTCTTACATCTGGGCGTAAGGATTTGTTCCCTAATGTGTAGCTAAGACTTTATAAAGAGTGTTAATGACAACGTTACATATTTGCAAAAATTGTGATCATAATACATATTCAGTTTATAGCCAAAGAAAACCTTATGGTAAGTACATATTTTATAATTAATATTTATGTAAAGCATTTATTTATTTTTTGTATTCAAATAATTCATATTTATTTTGCTCTATAGTGGCAAGTGAAGAAAGTGTAGACATTTTATTAGCCAATCATGTACCCTTATTTGCTAAAAATATAATTAAAAGTAACCGAAAGTCCATGATTCTTATAATATGTATACATTTTTACTGCTATATTATTCAATGATATAATTGATTATTTATTTTGGGCAATTGTGAGCATTTATTATGTCAATTTAAATTAAACATAAACATAAGTTTACGTTAGTAGTATGTGTCACGAAGGAACATATTTTGTGTTATGCTGATGAGCACAGTATGTTATTTTTTCTAACTTTTATATAAATATTATATCATATAAATAACTTCTTTTTTATTTTAAATGAATTGTTGCTATAGCAGTATGTAAACAATATGATTGTATAATTTACTATAACCAAAATACATAGCAAAAAGTCCCAGCAATTCACTATATTATTTTATTTTACTACCTGTTCACTCTGGGTACAATTTATAATCGCCCAAATTATTATTTAAAAATTTTGGATTAAAAATATTAAAAAATGTATAGTTTTTTAACTTAGACTTATTCTCATGGTGATTGGGAGGTCAGGCCCTCGGTCCCCCTTAAATCCCCCACTGTAAGAACTGCTGTACTACATGACTATAATATTCTAATTCGAATAATGTTTTGATTTTTTTTATAATTAACAGAATTATCAATTGAAGGTGATAACAAACAAATTTGAAAGTATTGGTAAGAAAAATTGGCTATTCCAACAATCTGGATTATATAATTCCTGGTAGATTTTTGAGTAACGAATATATTATACAAATTGTAAGTTGCATATTTAAAAAAAATTATTTATATTTTGTAATAACCTTGTTGGTATTTTCAGTTAGCTGTAGTCCATCCAAAATCTCTAACCGTTGTTTTCATTAAAAAAAATCAAATGCGAGTAACGCTCCACAGTCAATAATAAATTAAGATAAAATAAAAACTGATCGAAATGGAATTACCCAATAAACCTACTTAAATATCAAAAGAATAATTTATCTTTAATATTTTGAATAGACTAAATTTTATTGTAAATTGAAAATTGAACAAATATGCATAAAAAAACAATAAAATAACCCAAAAATGCCCTAAAAGTGAAAAAACCTTGAAAGATGCAAAAAAATGCAAAATAAAATTTGCAGCTTAAAACCCTCATTACATAAAACAAATTATGTACTTAGAAAGCATTGTATAAGATCAACCAAAAAAAAAAAAAAAAAAAAAATGCACTTTGCATTGAAATCCAGGCCCTAGTTATTACCAATAACATTGTGTGTATTAAATTTTAAGTTTTAATTATTACATTAGCCATTACTGCCCATTAGGCATAGTGTGTATTAAAGCTGATCAGAAAGCATTTCATGATGTCATTCAGGGAACAGAAATGGTTTGGGACAACTCAATTCTTAACTTTACTATTAATCCCATAAAGGTAAATATTAAATCTTATCTTTCTTATTTATACACTAATTATATAATTGTTTTATTTTCAAGAATGTGAAAGAATGTGGTGTTTCAATTAGTTAACATAAGTATGCTGTTAATGATTTTTTCTGGTGACAACATTATTTATGATTATAATTCAGATAATGCAATGGCTCCAATGAAGATCATTCTACAATGTCCATCTAAGTTTTTATTCTCAAACAAATGTGCAATAAAAATAACTCGAGGCAATCGATCTTTTATAGATTAGTGAATGATTCTAATTTTAATACTAAACATAAAATAAATAACAATCTTTTTTTTTAGATTATTAAATTAAACTTTGTTTTAAATATAATTTTTTTAAATAAATTAAAGAGTTTAAAGCATTGTTGGGATCAATCAGACTTGTATTCATCTTAATTTTACTGTTCATAATAGTTCATAATACACTATTACAGTTTACGTTGATATTAATGCATATTACATATTATCTATAATTATTAATAATATTTAGAAAAAATTTAATTTAATTTAAATTTTTCCAATCAAGTGATATTAATTGTAATAAATTATAAAACCTGTTTCTGTATTATGTGTAATCTTTATTTTAATATAATCCATTTTACACTTACAAAATTAAGACATAAATAGTAGTAATATTACATTACACTATGTTCTGCAATATTACAATTTTAATTTACAAATTATAAATAATTACAATTTTCTTATAATATAAAAATGTGTAAATTATATTTTATTTATTAAAAACAATCTATATAGCATAGGAACATTATAATACAAACATTCATTTTAATGGATGATAATGTTGATAATATATATTAATATAAAATAAAAATTACACACGTGACGTGTGCCATATACAAATATGAATACTAATAACTAAAGACCCGAATTATACGCGCTAAAAAGGATTGAAATATGATGCAAATATGCATGATAAAAATGGCAAAATATGCTTTAATGTGCACCATAATTTTAAAATATACACTATATGCATTACAAATTTGTACGAAATTAAAAAAAAAAATATTCATATATAAACTACATTTTTTATTGTTAAATAGATATATATCTATATAATAAAATAAATACAGATTAAGAAAATTACAATTTTATTTAATAGAAAGTGTTTAAAATATGAACAAAAAAATAGGTATATATAACAAATTTTAGTAAATTTTAAAATATTAAAACAGTAATTTTGATATTTAAGGAACATAAGATCTTTTTCAATATTTTAAAAATAAAACTAAATACAAAAATAAAAAAAAAATTAAAGTAAATCACATTATTTCCACTGGATATTAAAATTTAGTTCTTTAAAATTATAAATAAATTTATAAATTTGATACATACTGGTACTCGTATAAAATAAATTAATAATAAATAAATAGAACAAAATTTCTTTAATTAATTAAATTAAATAACAACACAACCATAAATATATTAAAGAATTAAAAATATTTTTCAATTATCAAAGATTTTATGTGATAATATCAAAATTCATTTTTTATTAATATAATTTGCATTTTTCAATGTATGGAAGACAGAAAAGAGTAAAAAAGTATAAAAGTCTATTAAATATGCATTAATATGCAAAATAAAATTTGGTCTATAACTATAAAATCAGTTTGATTTGAAACACTCACATTTCAAACCCTCTATAATCTTGCATATACTCAGTATGAATATGCAATTGTATACAATTCCGGTCACTACTAATAACTAATAATAATATCCTACCTAAATAGTAAATACTATTACCTATATTAATATACCTATTATACCATGTAGGTAAAGAAGGTATAACAATAGAAAAGAGATGTATTTGTCCAAATAATCAGATTTTTCAACTTCATTATTGTATTTTATATTTTATGCAATAATAGGTAATTATCATTATGTTGTACAATAATAATATTTTGACTTTAATCAATAAAAAGCAAGGGAAGAAATACAGGTGTAAAGAGGATAGTGTGAATTTTGATTAAATTTATGAGTACAATGATAAATCATTATATTCGAAAAACGATTCTGAGCGAAGTACTGTCAGATTTGTGTATTTAGGTGACTCATTTAAGGGTTTTATGATAAATTATTTATATTGAATGTAGAGAATGATAAATGTAAAAATTTTAATCGGTAGGTACATATATCTGATGAACTTTACTCAAAATCGTTTTCACGAATGTAATGATTTATCATTGTATTCAAATCTTAATCAAAATTCAACACTATCCTTTTTATACTTGTAGGTATCCTTTCCACACCACTATCCATTACCTTGCTTTTTGATTCTGAGCAAAGTGATAAAATAGGCAATTTTGGGTATTAAGGTCTGAAAATTTTACTAAAGTATACTTACATATTACTTAACATCATATCAAAATATTAGAAAAATCCCAAGTCTAAATTTTTTTATAGTTGTTTAAAGTTAATATTTTTAGTTTAACGAAAATCATAAAATCCATACGAATATTCTTCTTATTATTTCTCAATACATTAACAATAAAAATTAATATAATGGCCAAAAAATTTGGAAAATTTTTGAAGATCTTATTGAAGTACCTACCTCTATGAGAAGAAATGAGAGAAGTATATCTTAACGAATTTCCAAAATTTTAGGAAAATCTCAAAACTAAATTTTTTTATAAGTGTTTAAAGTTGAAATTTCAGTAGGTAAAATTAACATTTAAAGTAGGTAGGTACCTATTTATATGAATTCTTTCTATTATATATTTCAATATTTTACAATAATGTTAAATAAAAATTGACAAAAAATTTTATGACTTGGGCATTTACGTGACAAGATTTTATGAGCATTTATATTAAACTTAGTGACTTGAAAATTGTATAGGGTGTTCATTTATGTACTAATATGTATACCTATATATAGGTAGGTATATGTGTGATAAAATTTTGCGTTTTAAATATTTAATAAAATATGTCAACATTTTAATCAATACCTTAATTATCTGAGTGAATTTCGCTCAGAATCATTTTATCGAATGCGATGATTTATCATTGCATTAAAATTCTAATTAAAATTAAATACCATGATTTGCACATCTGTATTCCTGCGGCAAGAGTCTCAGCTTTTCTTTTTTAATATAGTATTTTATCCAAAATGTAATAGGTAATTGTCGAGGTAATTGTATTAACAATTATTTTAGTATTACTTCCAAACTGACAATCTATATTTTCTATATAACCTATTTAGGTATTATTTTATTCTATTGTTTAATGACTAATTTAAATATGTACCTACCAGGGGCGGTTCCAGAGACTTGGTTGGGGGGGGGGGGGGGGGGGCCAAGTCAAAATTTTGGGATAACTTTATAACAAAAAAACACAAATTTTTACTACCATAATTATACGTAATAATGTAATTTTGTTTTTAACAGTATACAATTTTTTTAAATACCGTCCTGGGAGGGGGCCGTGGCCCCTTGGCCCCCCTGGAACCGCCCCTGGTACCTTCCTATACATTTAAACACAATATATTTCTATTAGGTATACATCAAAAATTATACAAATTTTATATTTATTTTAATAATAAAAAATCATTTATAAATATAAACATTTAATTGATTTAAAAAACACTTTAATTTCTGAAAGATATTAATTTTAGTTTATCTAACTTGGGTTCTTCAAAAGTTCAAATAGGTAGGTACTTTTATTTTTAAAATTGCAATGTATTATAATTTTCAATAATAGGTACTGTCTATTTATAATGCAGTAATTAAAAAATTAAGAAAATAATCCACTACACATTTTAAAATTTCGTACTGCACTAAGAGTGTTATGTAGTACCTACACACAATTTTAGACCCTGATTACATACATCATACATGTAAATAATATTTGTGTAATAATAATTTTTCAGATATGATATTCAAAAAAATATCTTTTAATTTGAATTGAAAAGTTGTATATTCAATATCACGTCTTTTTCAATCCTATATAGTATAAGTTTAAACTAAGTGACCCCTAAAAACTGTAATGTTCCGGGCTCCCACTTTTTTAAATCAGAACTTGTACGTTGTACCTATATAAGTATCGTTGTGTATCAACTCACACGACGGATTTTGCTGTAGTTAATGAATAATGTCTTAACTCGAATAAAATTGTAATTTAGCTTTACCTATTTAAGAATTATACGATTTAACCGAGTTATAATAATTTGTTTGGAAAAAGTCCCCAAAAGTGAATCATATGTAGTAGGTATGCAGAGAGTATTTTCTCGTCAATATCTGGGTTGTCTGAATAATAATTTATTTTGATGCCTTTTTATATTAGTTGCCAATCTTAACCCTTCACCTTGTTGTTGTTGTTGAGTGATGTGTTTTTATGTAATTCCCGTATTTTAGCAAATAACAAGACTATTAAATATTTATATTTAGTCTTTTATAATAAAAATTCCTAGGTCATACTATGAACTGTGCATTATTTATTTTATAATATTGTTTTTAATATAATATTAATTAGTTATGGTGGCTGTGGTATATCGTACATAACAGTACCTATTATAATAATTATAAATTAATTAATAATTAATATTATAGGTTAGGTTAGATATAATATATAGGTACCTAATAAATAATAATTATTACATATTCTATGACTATAATCAAAATAATAAATATTAGGTAAATAATAACGAATAGTAATAACGATAATATAAGTTATGTAGATATGTGCACGGTATGCGCTTCACACATTAAATGGTAAATGATAATTTTATAATAATTAGTGTCGTAGGTATCGTATTGCAGTGCGTTCTATATTCGCCATTGCGACTCGTATTTTTGTGAGCAAGGTACTCGAAAAGAAATCTGAAATGTATCCAATATATAGAATCCTTTAAAGTTCTCCAGTGTAGGACATTTGATATTGACTTATAAATTATAATTGTATTCTTAGGCATACGACCTACCTATTACGTAATAGATTCATTAATTAGTTATATAACTCTATATAGTATACATTATGATATAATGGTTGTAACAAAATCATGTTATTTTATACAATTGAATTAAAATAAATTTATCGAACTTTAAATTAACTTTTTTGTTTTCCACGAAATAGATAAAAACGTATTTTTAAATTTTGTTTCATTAAACATGATTAATTCATATATTTTATGTTTGATTACAAACAACTACAATTCCGGCATATAAAATTATAATTTTCACTTTTTCAGTCTAATTTTTATAAGTTTTCTTTTGTACAATATTATACAATATTTTTTAATTCTAATTATTGAGCTATAATACGTAATATTCATTTTACTCACAAAATATAATTTTTACCTTTTACCAATATATTAAGCTCTAAGGTATAAGGTATAATATAGGTAATATAATAATATATTTATTATAGGTACCTACCTACCTATTAAATTTTCTAAGTTAATATTCTGTTCTACAATTGACAATTCAAAATAAAACTCTTAATTATATGGTTTGCAAATTTATTTTAAAGTTCTAACAATAAAGTTCATACATTAAAAAACTATAATCCATTTATTTATATTATATTTTATATTAGATTATATTTTTATTTTTTTTTTTATATTTGTTTATTATAGTAACAAAAAATGTTCACTATATTTATTAGGTACTACTAATTTCAACATAAAATGTATTATAAGGGGGTACTCTTTCACCCCTCTACATTTTTATTTTAATATATCCATAACTCCGATTATTATTCCCATAATAATGTATCCCTCTTGAACTTTATATTAAAATTAGTGTTTTATTAAAATTTTTATTTCGTATTGCATAAATTATAAAAATATGATATGGATAATATCATTAGATATACGAAGGTACTATAGGAGAGGACTGAAGAAGTGAAGAGGTATAGTGCACTAGTGTTGTAAGTCACCAATGAGTAGGTATCTGAGTAAAACAACTGAACATCTCTCTAATTATTTTAATCCATTCGACCACTACCACATTCCTTATTTTTTTTTTTTAACTTATCAGTTAGACTACTGTTTATATTTATTTTGAGTTTGGCATATTTAAAGTATATAAGTACTTTACCACTGTTTATTAGTATTTTAACTATTAATTCTATAGGTTAAGTTATAAAATGAAAGTGAATAATGTTATATTGTTTTTGTTATATCTATATCCATTATAACCAAATCAACATTATGACTGATAATATATAGGTAGGTACCTAACTATTATAAAGTATTACAGATATGTATATTATGTAAGACGTACCTATAGGGTATAGCCATTAAATAGTTAGCATAACCTACTGGACTATATCGAGGACTACGTTTAAAAATCTATAACTAAAATTATTTTAGTTTTCCAATGGTATCCGTTAAAAAGTTAATACCTATAATGTTATCATTATTTTCCATTAAAACTTAATAATTATGATATTATTTCCACTTTTCCAGTCGTTTCTATACTGCAATAACTTATTCAATTGAACCTCACATTATAATATAATATTAATATAATTATCATTAGATATTATAATATAATAATATTTTAACAATATTATTCAGCCAGTATTAAAACAAGTTTGATCAGTTTACGCGTTCAACTCGCACACGTGACACGTTATATTGTACAATAACAATATCAAATATTCGTTCTGTCTGTCCTTCGGCGCACCGATACCTCAGTAGTTCAGTAGTTTGTGTGTATTGTGTATTTACGTGCGTGAGAGCAATATAATATTCTATCGGTTATGATATCTATACAATATAATATGTGTACATATAGATATACATAGATTACGATGGGCGCATGAATAGTATAAAATATAGATTATAATAGAAGGATTAAAATTAAACGAGTAAAAAGAGAACGGGTCGGTCCGCGAACGGGGTGAGCGCGAAATCGACACTCGGAGGCCGGCACGCTGTTCCCCCGCTTCCCTTTCTCTAAGAGTTAAATATTCGTCCGGCGCGCACTCTGAAGAACCGATCAGGGACCAGCGAGAACGGTGCGGCGACACGCTCGCATTCGCCTTGGTCATTCCGTGTGGTGCTCTGACCGTGGCCACTTCTGTAGAGTCCAGATTGCTCTGTCCAAACGTCATCCACGAAAAATATCTCACACACACACTCACTCACTCTTTCATTCTTGGGAATTATCTCTTTTGAAATTCAAAACTGCCCGACCACGACAACATAATATAGTACGATGACCACTGTGTCCAATGGTAACGGCACGGACGTCGCGGGCTCGTTGAAAAAGGCCTGCAGCAAGCCGCCAGCGTTAAAGAAACTCCCGTCGTGGAAGGACGAGAACGAATTCGACGGGATGGGCAATCCGAAAACTCCGCGAACTTCCACCACACCGGGTACAAGATATTTTATATTAATATACCAATAACCATATTCGCTGGCGTAAAAGACCTGCAATATTATGATCCGACCAGATATTATACGAGTATAATATTATATATTATTAATTTTTATAAGTTATAACTCGTAACATAACTTTTCCGCGAAACTCGGAGAGAATATTGCGCACAATATTTAATTTTACACGATTATATAATATTACATTATTACGTTATTACAATAAAAATTAACATAATATATTATGTTATATTTTTTAATATGTAGACAAGTCAATAATTTTGTTTTCAGCAGTATGTGAAAAAAGAAGTTTTTAATATTGCATATTTTATATATTTAAATAGGCACATGTATTAATTACAATTATTAATTTAAATGTAATACGGGCATTAAGTCTTATAATATTACAAATACAATGTAGGTATACAAAATGCAAATTTACAGACTTACAGTATGGTGATTTTTACAACATTTAAATTCTACTAGGTATATCGTATATGTGTTTTAACTTAGAAATAGAGGTGATTCAATAATTCTGTTTCAAATACTAATCAATTATTATTAATTAATTATCAATTGTTATTAAAATTAACCGGATATAGGTATAAAATATAGATATAGATTAAAAGCCTATACGAAAAAATTATTTTTACATAGATTTTATTATATTTATAAAAAATTATTTCAAATTTCCAATAAATGTTAAACAGTTATATAAGAGTAAAATTAAATAAAAATTGAAGAAAATTATTTTATTATCCTTAAAACTTCGTAGTCGTGAAATATAAATCACAATATGTACATAGAAAATAAATTCTTCGTAATAATTCGTATAATAATAAATCATAAATGAAATAAATCAGACAAGATAATATTTTTTCTATTATTATTTCATCGCTTATTATACACACGATATCTTATTAATTTTTTAAAATTCTAATTAAAATAAGTACAAGAACAGCATTTTATTTTTAATTTATTATAATCTATTTTTTTTCGAAAGGGTAAAATATTTTAAAATAGAAAAAAGTTATCATTTAAAAATAACAATATAATATTAAATTTATTGATCGAAATGGATGTCATTCACAGGGCACGAGAACTGTACGTTTCACCACGATTTGGAGCTGGATCACAAGCCGCCGACCCGCGAAGCACTTTTGCCGGACATGACTAATTCATATAAGATGTTGTTGAGCGCTTTGGGTGAAAATCCGGAAAGGCAAGGATTGCTCAAGACCCCGGAGAGAGCGGCCAAAGCAATGTTATTCTTTACTAAAGGCTACGATCAGACTTTGACGGGTAAACTATAAACAGTTTATTAGAATTTAAAATGTAAATAGAAATACAATATGTTGCAATAGATAATATAATTTAATACATTTATGCAATCAGTATATCGGTTTGTTTTATGTACTCAATAACTAAGAAATGTTAATATGTAAAGTAGTAATTAATATTTTTGAAAAATATAAATCGAAAATATATATAAATATACTCGTACTATACAATACGTATAATAGTATTAATTTATTTATTTATATGAACAAACAAAATATACTGATTATATAAATATTAAAATTAGTATTTATTAAAAAATTAGGTATATATAAAAATTAATTACTATAACTGTATAGGAAAACAATAATTAATTAATCGGGTTTGTAGTTTTGTACTACAGGTATATTATCCGCAGTAATAATTAAATATGACTAATAAAAATAAGGTTTTACCAATACAACTAGTTTTTGCTGATATATTAAGGAGAATGTCATCGCACGATTTCCTGTATAATATAGTATAGTATTATAATATAGCAAAACAATGCTAAAACTATACACAATTTTCAAATTATGGTACAATTTACTGTTTGGTAATAGATTTTTTAGTTTTAAAATTAACATAGGATTTAAAGGCCCAATTAAAAAAAAAAAAAAAAAAGATTAACATTGTTTTTTCTTTATATTATATTATGTGTTAGATAGGTATATGAAAAAAGAAATAACCTAACATCCTCTTAAAATCATAAGTGATAAGTATATAGGTAGGTAGAACGTAGAAAAATATATTTTTTGACTACTATTCATTTTTAAACCATATTTATTTGAAGAATATAAAATTAATTAATTAATATTATATTGATAATAATTATAATATTATATGCATAATTATTATATTGAGTAAAATATAATGAACGAATATAATATGAACTACAAGTGCACAAAAAATATTAAAAGACAGACCATGCAATTGAAGTTGAAATTGTACAATAGGCATGTTTTATATTTATATGATATTATAAATACCTATTTTGATTGTATGTTTTGTAGGTATTTGTACTATCATCATCAAATCAATATTTGAATTGTCTGACTAGTTTCATAATGTAGGATTTATAGTTATATTATTATATATGTTATAATAGTGGGTGTATTACCCAAAAATAATGAAATTTATAATTGAAGCTATTATTTATCTACAAATGCACTATATTTTTCATGATACGTGAAAAAACACGTGATTATATTAAAAAGCTATGTATTATATAATATTGGAACCAATTTAATAGGTATTAAATTCTCTCGCTCTTATTTTTTTAATTCACATACTTGCGTAAGTACGATTGTAAAAATAGTTTAAAACATAAATATTGTTTTTTTTTTTTTTTTTTAATGTCATAAGGATAGTTCTATTTCATTATTGTTTGACCTATTTGAATGTATATTTCATATTATTGTCTTATAATAATTCACCAACAGATGTACAGAATCTTGGAAGTCTTATCAATAAAACTTGTTTTAAATTATTTCATCACTATAGTCATTTGTAACAGCGAGCTGTGTCGTAATTTTAAATTTTTATCATCTCTATAAAAATTAAAACAAAACGTTAAGTAGGTATCTATACGTTTCAAATGATAATAATTCCTAATAATATATAATAATTTTGTTTACGATTCAAAGAACAATCTATTTTGTTTAGGTAATTTTCGTATATAAATTTTGTCAAGTCATAATTATTAATCACAATAATTTAATATTATATGTAGTATAATTGTAGAGTTTTTTAACACGATTTCACGCGTTTATATATAACGTTTGTTAAATTCGATTACGAATAATATATTGCGATTAAATCATGGTAATAATAATTATTAATTATAAGTAGGTAGGTACCTAATATATTATTGTCAATATATCATATCTACATACATAAATGTATAATGTATTCGGAGTGAAGTAAACGAACAAAATTAAATCACACGAGACACTGTGAAATAATTACGAGATCAGTTTCACAATAAATTTATTTTAATGTAAATATGAGAAGCTTACGATTTAAAAAAAAAAAAACTTACATAGTGGTTTGCCATGGACTGCAGTAATAATATGTTTTAGCTTTATCTTTGAAAAACGACTTTCTTGTCTCTTTGTGACAGAAGTGGGGACATTGCTCATTATTATTGCAATACGTATATAATAAATAAATGTGATTAAATCGGGTATAATATAATAAATAAACGAAAAACGATATCGTTTTAATACGGTCAAAACGTTATCCGATGAAAACTTAGCCTTGATATTGTTACTCGTAATCTTAATAATAATATAAACCATATTATTGTGTATTTTATTCGGACCGAGAATACAAATATACAATGTTACCTATATAAATTATTATTACTTACCTATTATTATCGTGGCACTTGATCTGTTTAAACGGTCAAAGTGTCTAAGCTCTGATTTCCAAAACGTTTCAGCGTAATTGAATTCACCCGTTTCCGCGAGATTGGACTAGCAGACGTTTCAACCGCATTACAGTATAAATAGAAAAGGTTTTTATTGCATAATGTATGAGTTTAACACGCACGCACACATCTAAAATGTGATTTTTAAGTGCAATACAGTGTAATTCGCAAAGTTCGAGTGGAAGGGAAAATATAGTATTATATTAGGTATATCTACCGCAACCGCACTTTTGTCATCACAATAATAATTTTATAATATTATGATATATTAATTTTCACAATTGACACCATCACGTACTACGACGTGACGTGATTAAGCGAATTATACCTATTTATAAGTACCTACCTAAATATTATGTAAGATATATCATATAATAATCAGAAAGAAAATTATTTTATTTTGGTCATTTTTTGCATAATTTTTTTACATTTTTTCCCCCAATTGTTACGATAATATTAAATTATTATACACAATATGTTTACATAACTATTGGCTCATTTTACATATGCCACATCTATATGTATAAAATTATTGCCATACCTACGTGAAACAATATTCTGTTTAATCCTATATCAATTTCTAAATCCTTTTACAAATATAGTTTACACACACATTTAAATTTAATTACATCTGTGGATTTTATAATTAAACGTAGGTATGATAAATAATGTACCTAGTTGAATAAGGAAATATAAAATATAATAATATATATCAAAACAATTTTAGTTGAAATAAACGCTTTTAATTTATTTTTATCAATATAACTACAACCTAGATTTTTTTTTATAAGTCAGTAAATATATAGGTAGGTATTTGAAAAATGCAATCAAAATATTTATAGAATTAAGTTAATTTTAAATTTAAACGTGTGTGTTTTCCCTTCTATACTTTACCAATGATTTAAATTTTATTTGACATAAGGCTTATGGATTTCGAGGTATTATGTATCGACTATAGTCAGTATCGAATTATATTAAACTGAAGATTGTTTAAAATATGAATTCCATCGCAATTTTATTTTTTTATGATACAGCCATTAGCTATACATATTATATTGTTTTAAATTTATTGTGTTATTTATCATCATTCGTCATTATATCTTTATATTTAATGAAAGAGTAAAATCGTCCTTGTGTTCATATTAAATGATTTTAATCAATTTATGTTTTATAATAAACATAAATAAAAAACATAATTCGATTTGTATTATTGGAACAAATTTATATCGTCTTTCGTCTGTGACGTTCGTTTACTGCGAGAGAATTAATAATAAAATTATAACTCTAATACTCTATATATAAATTATACGGCATACAAGAATATTAAACGTCATTAGTTCACGGATTATATAACTATTCAGCTATATTCGATTATATTATAGTTATAGCGATCATTAATTCGATTTTCACACAATTTCACGTACAAGTGTATATAACGTGTATATAACGTTAAATAGCGTTCACACTTAATAATGAACTACAATAGGCGTATATTACAAACCTGCCTTAAATTCCAGTAATTTTCGAAACATTTATATTACGTTATGAAATAATATTACTCAAATTCATTTACTTATGTAAATGAGATTAAATCAATATTAATAGGAATATAGGATTTCAAAGCATTTTTGGATCTTCCTAATGTTATCCTCTTCACATAATATTATATTAAATCACGAATATTATAATATATACTATAGCAGCAGAATATTATATGGACTATATGATATCTTATTTCTAACTTAACAAAATAAAAACGAATGAAAACTATTTTAGATCTATTTTTCGTAATCGTATTTGTATTAGTATTTTTTTTTCTGGTTTATTACAAATTTTAATATAGGTACCTATATCATTTAAATCGAATTATAGTCGTTGAAAACCATGTATTTATTTTAATTAACATGAATATTGAGTCGAAATATCCATATTGTTTTTATACCATCACCATATTACATGTTATTTAATAATACTGAATCAAATATCACTCCCTTTCTATATTATTATATAAACACAATAATTAGTGTATATTATTTGACGTCAAGTGCCGTATAAATGTAAAATATAAAATACAATATCATTTTAATAATATTATTCTATATATTTACGGTTTTATACTTTTATAGTGTATATAGTGATTATAAACATTCATTTATTTTTTATTTTTTCAACAAATCAATGTTATTAATAATAATGTTAAAGTTCGGGTGACAGCATTTTAATTAAAATATTATAATAATAAATATTCGTGGGTCTTCGCTCTTCGGTAGCCTAACGTTAAAATGTATTTTATCGTCAATATATATTTCCAAATAATGTTGATTGAACATAATAATAAGACGTCAATGCAACACACGCAGTCTATACAAATAATATATCTATAGTAATCATTTTCGATTGTCTACTATGAATTTGTTATTTTTCGAGTTTCATATACATATCGTTATTCGTTTCTGATTTGTGTAATAGGTCCGATATTGTGGGACAGATTGAAACATTATAATCGGATAAAAAATTTAAAAATATATGAACTACATCACTCACGTTAACATATACGCATCATCCCTGCAAGTGCGATTATTAGTATAATAATTATTACTTATACCTGACAGTTATTATCTCATCTAATCTTTAAGGAATTCATCGTATAATAATATGGAAATAATAATCATGTACATTATTAAGTATAGGTACATATAATAATATTATATCGATCATATAATGCTGATAGACCGTCTATATAGAATATAGTACGCATTGTTTCCTTGGCAACGATAAAATTGAAAATTACCGTCATTTCTATAATAACGGGACAGAAAAAAAAAGCTTTTAAATCATCGTACTATTAAGGTATTGTAAAACACTTGTCTGACTATACATCTAGTCGTCAACGTTTTGATTGAATCGTAATCAGTCTGATTTCTCTATATATACCTACGTATATTGTATATATTACGAGTATATTTTAAATGTGTTAAAAATTAAAGCTTTAGGATTTATAATTTATACATTATATATATAGTTTCAAATGTAACGTAATAAATCACATTCGTTTTTCTATTTCGCAACGAACCGTAGGTATATAAATATTACCTATTTATGTGTAAATCTCAATGACAATGATATTATTTTCTTGTTATTTTTCATAAAAACTTTTATTCATTAGAATTTAGAGGACATGATAATAATCGCACGTTTTGTGAAAGAATTGTATTTTGAAATGATCCCATTCAATAAATTCATTTCGATATACGAGTACCTACATATCATATACGATATATATACGGTATATTCGTTGAAATTATCGCAGTAATATTATATATTATGGTATTAAAACGAAATAATTCTCAATAAAATAAATTCTTAATCAAAATACAACATCATTATCCTTTTCACAGCTGTATCCTGTCTTTTTTTCTACATTATAATATTTGGTAAAAAAATAATACCTAATTTTATTATAACAACATAAAATTTGTTTTCGTTAGTTACTTTTCTTAATTGAAAAAATAATCGAAATTAATTTAAAATATGTTTATAAACAATTTACAATTAAGACACTATAAAAATTACTATTAATTATTATATACATAATCTTTTAAGTATATACGAGTACTAGTATACTAAGATACTTATTAATACATTTTTCTTCTTCAAATATTATTATTAATTACATTTTACATGTTAAAAATAATTATTTAGATTGACAATATAAATATTTGAATTTATATATTTTATATCGAATATATTACTATGGATCAAAATAAAAACAAATTTTAATATTATAATATAGGTATTATTCTAATAAACGAATTTCAATAAAACGTCACATAGATAATATATTAATATATTATATATAATAATGTATGTAGGTATATATAATAAAACGTCATTGCTGTCTGCAAATCTGTATTATATCGATTTCATAATATGAAAGAAGCTCTTTTGAAGTGTACATAATAGTACAGGTAGCTATATCTACTCTTTGTCAAATGTCACTCTCAGATATTGTTTGAAGTCATAATCGTAGTAAGAATAAATGGTTCCTTTATGTTAAACATAATGTTGACAAAGATAAAATTTAATTTTAAGTAAGTAAAAATACGAGTAAATTGACCTAAATATACAATTTAAAAATCCGATTTTAAGATTATAAATTATAATTTAAATTCACAATATCTATTGCAGAATTTATTGAAAAAATTGAGATGAGAAAAATTATTGTATGTCACATTAATTTCTTAATTTTAATATGTAATAGAGAATAATTATTATAATATAAAAAAATATTACAACTATAGATGATAGATAATAGATTACTCTGTTTTATTTATACATAATATGCTAATAAATTCAACGTATAAGGTATAAATAAACTAAATATTATAATTTATAAAATGAAATATTGGTTTGTATAATATTTGATAAAAAAATAAAATATTATTTATGAATTAGTATATGTTTCCGGTTGGAAAGTAAATGTATAAAAATGTAATTGGTACTTTATTTAGGTCATTTTTCGAATTTCTCAAAATTGACTCTATCCAATAGGAAAAATGACCAGAAAATTTCGACGAATTTGATTTCAATATTTCAGATAAATTGATAACTCAGGCAATTTTGAATTGATGAAAAAAAGAAAAATATAAAATTTTTTTGGGTCTTCACATAGGTACTGCACTACTGCTTATATGCGATAAAATTTTGGAACCGTAACATTAATTTTTCTACAAAAATTTGTAAATAAAAATACAACTTTAATTATTTCCCATAAATTCTTGTTTTTAACTATATACCTAATGTTTAATAAAATTGGCAATTTTAGATTTTAAATATGAAAATTTTCTTGAAGCATCCTTATATTATAGTTTACCAAAATATTAGAAAAATCTCAAGTTAAAATTTTTATTTATATGTGTTTAAAGTTGAAATTTTAATAAACTCGGTATTTATAATATTTATATGGATTCCTCTTATTATTTCTTAATATTTTACAATAAAGTTAAATAAAATTGACAACAAATTTTGAAAATTTTATTGAAACTCAAATTATATTGATTAACTCAGTTCCAAATTAATGTGAATATTACAATTACAATTATTTTTTATAATTGTTTTAACTTTAAAGTATAAAAAGAAAAGCTGATACTGCTAGGTATGGAAGTGATAGAGGTCTAAAGAGGATAGTGTTGAATTTTGATTAAAATTTGAATGCAATAATAAATCATTCCAGTATCATACAAAACGATTCTGAGTAAAGTATTGTTAGATTTAGATATTCAAGTGATTCATTTAGACGATTTATGGTCATTTCTATATTAGGTATACGAGTATATTATATTGAACGTAAAGACTGATAAACGTAAAAATTTTAATCAATGCATATATTATCTGATGAACTACGCTCAAAACTGTTTTCATGAATGTAATGAATAATAATATAATATTATTGAATTCAAATTTTAATCAAAATTCAACACTATCCTTTTTATATCTGTAATTTTTCCATAGTAGTATCAGCTCTTCTTTTTTTACTTTAAAAACACCTTTTTAAATGTCAAAGTTATTATAATATATTAAAAAATAAATGTAAATCATATTATTTTAAGTAAAATATTAAGAATGCATACCTACATGTTAAATGTTTTATACCATTGATGTATTGGTTTATTTAATTATTAACCCATATTATGTTTTTTAAATTATTTAAAAATGATAGTAAACAAAAATGTAATGTTTATGTGAATCACAAGTAGTAATTGCGGTATTCTTAATAATTGCCATTATTATACATAATATTATTATATACTCGTAATAAAAATAACATAATTCTCTACTAGGAAATTAACATAAAATTTAATATAATCTTAATTCTATTTTAATTTATTCTCGTCGAGAAATTTTAATAATTTTTGCTATCTCTTGTTAAATACGTATTATTATAATAATAAATAATACCAAATTCAATAATAAATCGTAATTGTTAAAACATAATAATTATTTTGATCCGATAATCGGCTATGAAAAATTGAATTTAAAACAAATAAAATTAAAATGTTATCATCCGTTTTTTGTAGTATTATTTACTATTATATTATTTAGATAATATTTAATCGTTTGGTATAATAATACTGAGCAGAGAGCAGCTTAGATCTAATATTATATTCAAATAATAATAAAAATATCTATTCCTTATTTTTAAATAAAATATTACACTTAATTTATACCATCGTTTTTTATAGTTATTATAGTAATATATATATATAATTTATTACATATTGAAACATATTTAATTATATATTATATTTTTAAAGTAAGCTTTCATGAATGTAAATAGGTATCACGGATTTTGGTGAAAAATGGATAAGTACCTACTAATAAGTAGTGAAAACAAGGCCGTATCTAGATTTTTTATGGTGGGAGGGGGGTCCAAAAATATAGCATAATATTATTAATTAATCACAATAATACTATTTCTTTTGGTAATCGTCGATGATCCGCATCGATATAGTTGTCGCTATTCTTCGATAACAATATGCATTATTGGAAGCCATAAATCATAATATAGATATTTAGGTATAATTACGATCAATAGTCAATTTTTTAAACGACCATTTATTATTTTGAAAATATATATGTATTAAAAATAATTTAAAAATTGGTAAAATATTGATGAAATTTCGGGGGGGCCTATCCGGACCCCATGGACCCCCTCAGATATGGCCATAATTGAAAATGTATTTTTTTTCACATTTTAATAAAATAACATAGTGCATACTACATAGTACATTGTCTATTAATAATTATATTTTTATATAATATATTATAAAATCATGAAATAAATAAGTTATTATTTTAACTATATAGGTATTAAATAATAAAATTATTCTGTAATATTGACAAAAAACTGTAGGTACTGAATCGTGATAATAAAGTATACATTTATAATAATTTTAAGTAAACAAAATATGCTATATCTGTAATTCTGCAACGATTTAAGGTGACAAGTGACAATATTGAAAACGACTGGATACAGTTATGGAAATAATAATGGTGATGGACATAAAATAGTATTGTAGTATTTTGAATTAATTTTTATTTCAATATTGAATATAATACCTAATAAAGTAGTACCTAAATCATTGAATAAAAAAAACTATTCTATTCCAAGTTTTATGAGATAAACTGAATGTAATAAGTGTTTAAATATATTTTTAATCAAATATGTTAAAATTACAGTTTACATGATTTTTGCCGAATTTTCATGATTTTTTGTTACTTTCTCTTTTTGCATAAACGGAATAATGTCTAATGAACCATTATTACTGGTTGAAAATGTCTCTTTAGACATTTAAAAAGAAAACAGGTGTGCGAATCATAGCGTTTAATTTTAATTATATTTTGAATGCAATGATAAACCATTGCATTCGAAAAAACGATTCTGAGCGAAGTTCAGTCAGATTATAATTTTCGTTTGAACTAAAAATATCAACTTAAAACAGCTATAAAAAAAAAATTGAGATTAGGGATTTTTCTAATATTTTAGTATGAAATTAAGTAATATGTAAGTATACTTGAGTAAAATTTTCAGACCATAATACCAAAAATTGCTAATTTTATCAAACATTATATACGTAAAAACGAGAAATTTACGAAATATTCGAAGTCCTATATTTAGTAAAAAAATTTAAAAAACGGTTCCAAAATTTTACCACATATATATAATAGCTATGTGAATACACAAAAAAATTTTCAGGTCTCTATCTTAAAAATTGCCTGAGTTATCGTGAAATGTAGAAATTGAATTCGTCAAAATTTCATTTTTCGTGAAAAATGCCGTTTTTTCGTCATTTTTTCGAAGTTTTTTCTACCGCTTATAGTCAATTTTGAGAAATTCGAAAAATGACCCAAATAAAGTATCATCTACATCCACTTTTACATCTGAAACTCGCTATTGGTAAAAATCGAAGAATTATTTCGGGTAGTAAAAGTGTTTTCAGAATATTTATTTATACGTATGAATTCTAAGATTTTCGTTTTCCTATAAATATCAACTTAAAACGGCTATAAAAAAAAATTGTGACTTTTGATTTTTCTAATATTTTAGTATGATGTTAAGTAATATGTAAGTATACTTCAGTAAAATTTTCAGACCAAAATACCCAAAATTGAAAATTTTATCGCACATTATATACGTAAAAACGTGAATTTTACAAAATATTCAAAGTCCTATATTTTGGAGAAAAATTAATGTAACGGTTCCAAAATTTTACCACATATATATAATAGCTATGTGAATACCCAAAAAAAATTTCAGGTCTCTATCTTAAAATTGCCTGAGTTATCGTGAAATATAGAAATTGAATTTGTCAAAATTTCATTTTTCGTGAAAAATGCCGTTTTTTCGTCATTTTTTCGAAGTTTTTTCTACCGCTTAGGGTCAATTTTGAGAAATTCGAAAAATGACCTAAATAAAGTACCAACTACATCCACTTTGCTACCGGAAACATACCCTATTCGTGCAAATCGGAACATTATTTCGGGTCGTAATTTTGTTTTCATACATAAAAAAAAAAAAAAATCCACACATCATTGTAAAACCAATACATTCTTCGCTTCGCTCAGAATCTAAAAGGCGTATACATGTTAAATTAATTTATCATTATAAAATCAATTGGTACTTCATTTCTCTCTACGCTCTTAATCTAAAAATAGACCATATTTTGTATAATAAATTAATTATTTATTAAAATATTTTACCTTTTGATTTAACAAAATAGGTTAAACGGATTTAGAATTTTCGTTTTTAATACTCGTAAATAATATTATATATATTATTTTAATTATATTATATTTATATAATATTCTATGAATATAATTTAATACCTAATAATAGTATAATTATTACTAATTAGAAAAGTTAAACATTTTATTTTATTAGGATTAAAAGTTTAGACAATATACCTAAATTAAATATTGTTTTTTCTACATAACTAAAAATGTTAATTGTTTAATTTAATATATTGACGATTATTTTATATTTAACTTTTTATTGAAAAGTGTTAATAATAAGTATAAATAATAATACCTATAACATATTTTGTCGTCGTCACTCATCAATATTACCTAATTAAATAAAATTACATTAGTAGATAATATTATTACATAATATTATTAAAGTTATTAGTTTATTATAATGTAGTTATAATAGTTGTATATAAAACACGTATACCTACCTCTGCAATACTCAATGACTATAATCAATTCCAAGTCACACATTAATTATTTTATTTATAATCTAATGGAATAGAAAATTTTACATTTATCATTCTATTACCAAGTAATACTAAAAATAATTGTTAATATAATATTACATTTTGAATAAAATACTATATTAAAAATGAAGAGCTGAGATTCCTACCGCAGGAATACAAGTGTGCAAATCATGGTGTTTAATTTTAATTAGAATTTGAATGCAATGATAAATCATCGCATTCGATAAAACGATTCTGAGCGAAATTCAGTCAGATAATGTAGGTATTGATTAAAATTTTGACATATTTTATTAAATATTTAAAACGCAAAATTTTATCACACATTTATATAGGTATACATTACATATAGTATATAATGAATTATGTGTACATAAATGAACACTCTATAAAACTTTCAAGTCACTAAGTTCAATATAAATGCCCATAAAAACCCTTGTCCATAAATGTCCATATACCTAATGAAAATTTTTGTCAATTTTATTTATCATTATTATAAAATATTGAAATATAATAGGAAGAATCCATATAAATACTTTAAATATTAATTTTAATAACTTTACTGAAATTTCAACTATAAACACCTATAAAAAAAAATTGAGTTTTAAAAAATTCGTTAAGATATACTTCTCTCTCTTCTTCTCATATACTTCAATTATATTTTCAAAAATTTTCCAAATTTTTTGGCTTTTCTATTCATTTTTATTGTAAAAAGTATTGAGAAATATTAAGAAGAATATTTGTATGGATTTTAAGATTTTCGTTTACACTAAAAATATCTACTTATTTAAACAGCTATAAAAAAATTTAGACAAGGGTTTTTTCTAATATTTCTATATGATGTTAAATTATATGTAAATATAATTTAGTAAAATTTTCAGACCTTAATGCCAAAAATTGCTAATTTTATCAAACATTATTTACATAAAAACGAGAATTTACGAAATATTCAAATTCCTATATTTTGTAGAAAAATTAACGTAATGGTTCCAAAATTTTACCACGCATATATATATATATAATACCTATGTGAATATCCATTAAAATTTTCAAGTTTCTAACTTCAAAATTGTCCGAGTTATCGTGAAATATTGAAATCGAATTCGTCGAAATTTCAGTTTTCGTGAAAAATGTCGATTTCGTCATTTTTTCGTCGTTTTTTCTTAGGTTCAATTTTGAGAAATTCGAAATATTATTTAAATAAAGTACCAACTACATCCATTTTCCAACCGGAAACATATGCTGTTCGTGAAAAATCAGAGCATTATTTCGGGGAATAAAAATGTCTTCATACCTAAAAAAAAAGACACACATCATTGTAAAACCTATACATTTTTCGCTTAGCTCAGAATATAAAATAATCAATGATAATTTTTAATGAATATCACTGCAAAAGTGCAAACTATATACGAGTATATTATTATATACGTAAATATATAATATTGAGATGTCGATCGTTAATTACTGTATAGTAAACCACTTGGTAAATGATAATATTATTAAAATTACGAGTACTTGTTTTGGTTTTCACACGTTGAATGATTGAAACCAAATGATAATATTCATATTTGTGATTTGTATTCAATAAGATATTATATTATTATGCATTTCAGACGTACTTAACGATGCGATATTCGACGAAGATCACGATGAAATGGTAGTAGTGAAAGACATTGAAATGTTTAGTATGTGTGAACATCATTTAGTTCCTTTCTATGGAAAAGTATCGATTGGGTATTTACCAAAAAACAAAATTTTGGGCTTAAGTAAATTAGCTCGTATTGTGGAAATGTTCAGCAGAAGACTTCAAGGTATGTATCTATAATACAAATTGCAATTAAAATATTGTTGTACAAATTGACAATTATTTTTATTATAATGTTATAAAACTCATGGAAAAATTACAACTAATTTTAAATTATTTTTCAAATATTAATTACGCAATTACTGAGATTTGACAATACGATTCTGAATTCGAATAAATTAATAATAAATTACAGATATTTAAATAAATAGGCACCTGAATTCTATATTATGTACCTATAAGATTTTTGATTCATTAAAATAATATAAATATGCGATATGCCTAATAATTGGATACTAAATTATTGTTACAAAATGTAAATCTGTACTATTTATTTATTTTTTTAAAGTTCAAGAGCGATTAACAAAACAAATTGCCGTAGCCGTTACTCAAGCCATTCAACCAGCCGGTGTGGCTGTGATAATTGAAGGAGTGTAAGTTATTAATATTTATCACCTAAAAATTGTAAATCATATCAAATACCAGCATATTTTATAAATTTAACTTTATATACTTTAATAATTTATACTCATAATGTCATTGTTTTTTATAATATTTTAACTTTCTACATTCTACATGGCTATACACCAATTGAATATAAAACGGTATTAATTTTTTTACATACAAACTATATAAATAATTATTATATTTATAAAATATTTTTAAAATACTTCTTTTTACTTCTTGAAATTTATGCCTTACGTATGTAGCCATGTAGGACGTGTAGACTGTAGGTATATAAGATTTGTTAGAATTTTCACCGTGTTGAAATTTCATATAGGTCGTTGCCTATTACAATATACTTTATATTTTGATTTAATTAAATTTTTTTTTTTTTTTATTTACTTATATAGGCACATGTGTATGGTAATGCGTGGCGTGCAGAAAATAAACAGCAAAACCGTGACATCCACCATGTTGGGCGTGTTCAGAGATGATTCGAAAACACGCGAAGAATTCCTGAACCTTGTTCAGTCAAATTGAATACTGAAATTGGTCCGCGGAACTAATAAATATATAATTATAATATAACATCAAAGTGTGATTTACGATGAAATATGAATCATATTATATTATAGTAATACCAAACGATATTACCAAATATTATGAAACAATAATAATATTCAAATATATTATATTATAATAACCACCTTTACCTTTATTGGAATACATGTGCACACTTATAATATTATGATGCACATATAACATATTATAATATTTTAAACATAATAATATATATTTTGAACATTAAACGTGATTTTAAACATATGATACTCGGAAATTAAACATTATAATAATAATTATAATTATACAATCATATAATAATATATACCTAATAATATACCGGTGACTCGCCGCATGATAAGTGCCACAAAGAACCCCGGGTACCTTATTGGTTGTCCCTCATCTGTCCTGAAGTCACGACAATTTGTTAATGTGTATATTAACAATTGATTAAATTTGTTTTCGATTTTATTAAACAATTTATTTCCATTATATAGTAGGTAATCGTATTGTGTTTTTAATTTTTTTATAATTTTTATGAAAGTGACAAATATTTTTATTAAAATTATTATAATTTTGAAATTATATATAATATAAAATACGTTTACATTATACCTACTTACTGTTTGTTTTGTGCACGGTTTGTTTGGACAATCCATATTTTATAATTTATTATTATATTATTATTATTATCGTTGACAATTTTTTTTAGTTTGTATTTCATTTTATTATTGTTAGTTGATCCATAAAAATATTTATTTATTAATATCTGATTATTATATTATAACTTACAAGTATATCGTTTATGTTATTATGAAAATATATATAAAAAAATAAAAATCGGATAATATATATATCTATATTTATTTTATATTATATTTACATTATAATATGACATCTTAAAAATTATTTTATTTTAAGAAAATGAAAATATACAATGACATGTATATTATTGTTATTAATAATTATTAATTATTATATTTCTTTACCTATAAATGTAGTCAGTGCCGGCCTTAGGCAGGGGCAAACGGGGCACTTGCCCCAGGCCTCGCGCTTGTATTTGAATATTTGGGCCTCGCGATTGTAATATTTATTAGTTATATCAATATATCATATATTATAAATGTAGCTTAAAATTTTAGGATTTTGAAAATTTGATATGAAATTGAATATTACGTATTATACTAATATTATATTATATTATATCTACTAAACAGAATAACAAAATTAAAGTAATAATGCGGGTACCAATGTACCATACCAATAATAATTAATATACCTACCATAGGTATAAAAAAGACGATTACAGATAACAATTTAAAATTCCGGTTTATATATTATTGTGTCGTATGATGGAAAACTATACTAACATTTGACCAAACATAATATTATATTTCTTATATTCTGCCATTAGCAATATAAAAATTATTTTTATTTAATTTGTGAAACTCGAGTGGATACGTTCAAACAATATTTTTGTAAGCATTAATTCTCCTTGATATTCATATTTTATTATTATTATTTATTATAAATTAATAAATAATATATTTGAAGAAATCTTCATAAACAATCTCGTTAAGGCTTACGATGTTTGTTAATATTTTATAATTAAGCATTTGTTTTTCAATATTATTTTAGTGTTTAAAAAATGTATCTTTATGGTAAAACTACAACCCATATTTATTATTTAAATTACTTTTAATACTTGACTAATTGACTATATTATAATATTATTGATATATTGATCATTATTACGTTTTTGCATATAATATGCAACATTGCGTACGAGTGGTACAATCTTAATTATTGCATACATTTTATTTTTATTATTTATCTACTGTAATAATGTACTATAAAAATATTTATTATATATTTAAAGTATGTTATTTATATTTTATTTTATTTTCATTTAGTAAATGTATATTCCAAGTAGGATTAATTGCAGATGTAATAAAAATATGTATTACGTTTATGCGCAACATTGCATAATATGCAACAAACTTAAAAATTATTTTTATAAACAAATTATAAATCAATTTTTGTTATAATTGTTTTTCCCAAAATTTATAATCAAATCACTAATTAATTTTAAAAATTATATCACGCATTGGAGAGTTAGTAGTTGCTATAATATTGTCAAAAATTGTCCGTTACAATCAGTGTTAATTATCATAGACAAATTACCTTTGTTAGAAAAGTTGCTTTTTTTTTATCAATAATTGGGTATAATTTATAATTGTATTATAAATTAGTAATTATTTATAAAAAAGAACGTATTATTTTATTGTAGTTGTCAAAAGATTCAAATTTTAAATTTTGAATTTGCCAAACATAAAGCAAGAAAAGTCAATTTAATGTAACATACTTTAATTAATGATATTTTTATGACAATGTTTTAAGCCTGCTAATAATTATAATTATAATTTATAAATATTAATGTACCTGTATTGTTAATCATACAATTTAAAAATTAATTACTTCTTGTTTATATATTTAGTTAAAAATTTAATACTTTATACAAAATACCTAAAAATTACTATATGAGACCTAACCTAAAAATATTGCCCCAGGCCTCGCTATAGTCTAAGGCCGGCTCTGAATGTAGTTGAGAAAACTATAATATTAAGGCCCTTAACGCACTAGGCAGCCAATAATTCCAGGCTGCCGCAGCCATTAGAACGTGCACGACTACCCGCAGCCAGGGGGCAAGATAAATTAGACAAGGTAAATGGACAATGTATGTAAATGTATATGGCTGTTCTCAGCGCGCACTAGTCAGAACAGCCGCGTGTATTTTGCGTATATTTTAATGGAATGTATAACGATCAAATGAACGTCGGTTAAAGACTGACGATCTACGACCGTAAGCTGGCTGCTAATAACTGGCTGCTCAATATTTCCGGGTTCGGTGAATTGCGTCCCCGATTATTTTTCCAAGTAGGTGATTTGCGTCCCCGATATTTTTTCCAAGTAGGTAAATTGCGTCCCCGATAATTGTTGAAATGCTACACACAAAATATGTCATTCTAATCATCTAAGCGATATAGCAGCGATATAGCAGAAAGAGGTACCTACTTCGTTTTTGGCGGGTTTCAAAAATATTACAAAAATAAAAAATATTATTAAAAATAGAATATTATAATATATCAAATAAAACACATCCTAATATCATTGAAATGAACTTTCAATATTTAAATTCGTTATATAAAAACGTAGACACGTCACACGTAGTGGTGTTACTCGCTCGTGCACGGTTAACTTATAATAGATCTCGAAAACCCTCTAATTTGTAAATCGACATATTATTTATTGCGATAATAACATTGTATCAATGATATTTTATAATACAAATTAATATACTCGTAAATTCTACTAATAATATTATATACAAAATTTCCAATACATCACTCGCCATATTAAATAATAGGTACTATATCTCACATCTGATTTATCTAAAATTAAAAATAAAACCAAATTTTTGGAAGACTATATGGCCAACTTCCTCGTGGTGTCTTCTGGGTAATGCTATAATGGGCCAATAAAAGGGACGCAACTAACCTAGTTTAAAAATACAACAGGGACGCAATTCACCTAGTATTAATTTACAACAGAGACGCAACTCACCTAGTATTAATTTACAACCGGGACGCAATTCACCTAGTTTTATGAAAATGGGACGTAATTCACCTAACGCCAATATTTCGACTGTGACCTGCGACAGGCTGGCTGCCTAGTGCGTTACAGGCCTAATGCACCAAATATTTACCAAGAGGCAAGAGATAATTTATTTTAAGTAGGCATGTAAACGGAAAAATGCATGTGTTTTAGATTCTAAGTGAAGCGAAGAATGTATTATACGTCTTACAATGATGTGTGACATGGGCGTAGTTTGATAAAATTTTCCAGGGGAGCTATTGCCCCAAAATATATATTTTTTAAACTAACTAATTAATCGGTAATGCCATTTTATTTTAGAGAAATAAATAACAAATATAAAAAAAATAATTTATATTTTACATTTTACATTTATTATTACAATCATAATTTTAATTTTAAACGAAATGTAATGATTTTTCCAGTGGCGCAACTACAAATTATAGTGCCTTAGTGTAAAAAATTACATGGTGCCCTATCAGAGGTGTTAATCTATAGTTAGGTATATCTATGTGTCGTTTTATTTAAAATTTTAATTCAAATTTTGATTAAATTTCAATATCCTTAATGCAAATGTTCGTAAATATTTATTAGTTACATAAAATATTTTCACAATAATATCACATTTGAAAAACGATTCTGAGCGAATTTCTGTCATATAATGTAGGTATTGATTAAAATTTTGACATTTTTTTATTAAATATTAATAATTTTATAAAATGCAAAATTTTACCACACATATAAGTACCTACACATATAGTAGGTATATAAATGAACATCCATTAAAATTTTCAAGTCTCTAAGTTTAATATAAATGCTCATAAAATCCCTTGTCACTTAAATGCCCATATAAGACAGAACTTCGCTCAGAATCGTTTTTTCGAATGTAATGGTTTATCATTGCATTCAAATTCTAATTAAAATTAAACACTATGATTTGCACACCTGTGACCTGTATCCCTGTGGCAGGAGTATCAGCTCTTCTCTTTTATAATTTAAACAGCTATAAAAATAAATTGTAAATGTAATAATTCACAATTAATTCAAACTGAGTTAAGTGAAATGTATTTAAGCTTCAATAAAAAAATTTTTGTCAATTTTATTTAATGTTATTGTAAAATATTGTAATATAATAAGATGAATCTAAAATATAAATATTTTAAATATTGATTTTACTTAAATTTCAACGTTAAACACCTATAAAAAAAGAGCTGAGATTTTCCTAATTTTTTGAAAATACGTTAATGTTGATATCAGTATGCTTCAATAAAATTTTCAAAATTTTTTTTGCCTTTTTTATTAATTTTTATTGTAAAAGTATTGAGAAATAATAAGAAGAATATTCGTATGGATTCTAAAATTGTTTAAATTAAAAATATCAACTTTAAACACCTATAAAAAAAAATTGAGATTAGGAATTTTTCTAATCTTTTGATATGATGTTAACTAATATGTAAATATACTTCAATAAAATTTTTAGTCCATAATGCCAGAAATTGCCCCAGTGTAAGTACCACCCAACACCCCCGCTTGTTGGGCCACTGGATCTTTTTTTTTAGAAAGCACCGTAAATAGTCCACCGTCCGGCAGTTTTATTTGTATTGTGTATGATTCTATTTTATTTTTATATAGTTTATAAGTTTTTACAAAATATTATATATTACGTAATAAGTAATAACTAATAATTATCTCGAAAAAATAAATACAAAATGTCAAAATAAACCTATATAATATTAATTTATAGTTGAAAATGAAATTAGTATAATATAATTGGGATATGAAATCTAATTCAATAGAAATTACTAGGTTACAATTTTAGGGGGGCTACGAGTGATTCTGAGGGGGCTGTAGCCCACCCTGCCCCCTACCCAACTACGCCCATGATGTGTGATTTCTGAAGACACTTTTACTACCGGAAATAATGCTCCGATTTTCACGAACAGAATATGTTTCCGATTGGAAAGTGGATGTAGTTGGTACCTTATTAAGGTCATTTTTTTTTCTCAAAATTGACCCTAAGCGTTAGAAAAAAATAACATTTTTCACGAAAACTGAAATTTTGACGAATTCGATTTAAATATATCACGATAACTCGGGCCATTTTTAAGTTAAAGACTTGATAATTTTATTGGATCTTCACATAGGTACTAGTACTATATATATGAGGTAAAATTTTGGAACCATTACGTTAATTTTTCTACAAAATATAAGACTGAATTTTTCGTAAAATTCTCGTTATTATGTACCTATATAATGTTTGATAAAATTGGCAGTTTTGAGTTTTATTGGAATGAAAATTTTACTGAAGTATACTGACATATTACTTAACATGATGTCAATATATTAGAAAAATCTTAAGTCTCAATTTTTTTTTATAGCTATTTAAATTTGATATTTTTTATTTAAAATAAAATCTAAGAATCCATACAAATATTATTCTTATTTTTTTTTCAATACTTTTAAAATAAAAATTAATAGAATAGCCAAAAAATATTATTGAAACATACTGACATACTCGTATTATTACTCGTAATTTCCAAAATATTAGGAAAATCTCAAGTTTCAATTTTTTTTTTTATAGGTGTAACAAGTTAGAAAGTTAACAATTATTACAAAATTATATAAATTGATGTACCTACCTACCCTCTATAGCACTAAAATTTAATAATATCGACTCAATGTTAATATTATGTAAATATTTCAGATGAGATATTAATCCAGTAATAGATAAAAACGTTTCATTACAATCAATAAATGAACTAGTAATATTATAATTAGGGCTGGGATTTTAATGCCCTAAAAAACCTCAAAAAATGCCCTTAAAAAAAAGCAAAAATGACTTAAAAAACTCAAAAAATGCACTAAAAAAATGCATTAAAATTATATTTATTATAGCTTAAAAATTGGAAAAAAATTTTTAATTATATTACATTGTGTATTTTTTTGATTTTTTTTTTTAAATAGTATATTGTACGCTGTTACTTGTACAGTTCTGTTTTACTTCTGGTTTATTAATCATTCAATCTAAAATAATTTAAAAAAAAAAAAAAAATGTTTATATTTTAACTTGTTTTTGCTGGTTTTTATTACTAACCTGTACAATAATACATAATAGATTAATAGGTATATAACGGCTATGATTTTCGGGGAAAAACCTAGCTATGATAAAAAAAATTTCGACGATACTATAAGAAAAGTATATTATATATTTTGTATATATAATTTAATATTCGTCCCGTCGGTAGTTTGTGAAAGTCTATTGTGAATCGCAACAATTTTCGTTCATTTTATGAAGAAATTGTGAAAAATGCTCTAAAAACTAATAAAATGCACTAAAAACATCAAAAAATGACCATAAAAATGCATTTAAGTTTAATTTTGTCAAAAAATGCAAAAAAACGCAAAAAAAAAAATTACTTTAAAATAATCAATATCATCCAAAACACATTTTATACATACGGACCAACGTTTTAAAACACCAGAAAAAAAGATGCATTTGCATCAAAATCCCAGCCCTAATTATAATGTTCATTTATATGAGTTTTTATGTGCCTTATTAAATTTGATTTTAAATTAAACACCTCTTTACAATAATTACAAATATATATAAAATTTTTTTCAATTTTTTTCTGTAAAGTTCTCCACACACTGCCGCGGTGGCGGTGGCGGTGGTGGTAGCGGTAGCGGTGGCGGTAGCGGTGGCGGTAACGATCGCGCACATCGCAGCGATGGCGGTGGCGGTGACATATGTACAATATATAATATATAATATTGTATTATAAATTTAAAATCATTGGTTTTTAGTCACAAATTGTAATTAAATGTTTATTATTACAAAATACATTGTATATTAAATAAAAATACAAAATACATTGTATGTATATAATAAATAGTAGGGGTACGCTAAAAAAAAATCTAAGAGGTACCCCCCCTCCCCGCGTACCACCACACCCCCAAATCCAGCCCTGTATATTACCTTATATGAAACTTTGGCAGAATTATAATATAATATACGGAAAAATACATATAGATATTATATTAATATAATATAATAATAATAATATAGCTGTCACCGCGGCGGTGAAATTGGTCCGGACACAATTTTCCGCCGCGGTAATGTACCGCGATATTCACCGCCGATTTCACCGCGCCGGTGTGTAGGTCTAGTATCAAATACGTGTATATCATTTTACCGCCACCGCCACCGCCACCGCCACCGCGGCAGTGTGTGGAGACCTTAATAAATATAAATCTATATGCTTGTTTCACATGTGTTTATTAAAACCTGAAATAGAATTATATACCTACCGATTCACAAAAATTGCAATTCATAATTGTATAAAATTACGAAAATATGATATACAAAATATAAAAACAATTTTAAAAATCATATAAAACCGAATCGAATTTTGTTATCACTTATTAGTTTATCACTGACAACTACTGTTTATCAGATTAAGGTACGTTTTCGCTTGCGCGATCGCGATCCGCGATCCAAAATCTCGATGGCGTTCGTAATTTCGCATCGTCTTGGTTTATTCTGGGCGATCACGATCGAAAAATTTAATAATGTAATTTGTATTCTATATTGCATCATTCAATTACACTCAATATTTTGATGTGTAAAGTAGGTTCGCGCTAATAAACGGTAAATTAATTAAAAAAAAAAAACTATGGATACAACCGATTTACTAAAATTTATATTAATTGATGAAAAAAATGATGATATTTTGCTAAACAACTTAACATTAAAAAGAAGAAAAAACATGATGATAAAACATGATACACAACAAGAAACACCGAAGGGTTTAATGAAATTTTAATAAACCGGCATTTAAAACAAAATTAAATTAAATTTAGAGTTTAAATTTTAGAATTTTTTTTGGAGTTAACCGTAATCAATTTGATTTGATTTTGAATAATACGAGACGATATAGCCATAAATCCAACATTTATTTATAAGGAATCCAATGTTGTCTGATATTGAATAATTTATAGATACACCATACTCCATACACATTCAAGGAGTTCAAGTTTCATCTTCAATTTTGTTAAATTTAAACATTGGAGTACTCATTGTAGTAATACACGACCAACAATACCAGTAGTAAATCATAAAATAAGTGTCATATCATATTTTTGTTTTCAAAATAATAATTCGATCGCGGCTCGACCGCGCAAGGGAAACCAATTACATTTAATTTACATTGTATTAGCAGTCGCCCGATTATAAATCGCGGATCACGGTCGCAATCACAAACGTACCTTTATCACATTGAACCGACAAAATTTTCTCCTAAAAAACTGCCGCTTGGCGCATGGCATGACAGTGTGCTTTTTTCGTGTTCGTGATAATCAAGTAACGATAATGAAGGTATACGCATAGAAAAGAGTTATTGACCTATGGTTCATAATCACGTATACAAATTTCGAGTTATCGGCCTATATTATATTCTATGGTGTTAAGTATGATTCTTATACCTACCTATTAATTTATTAATAAAATTTTTTAATAAAAATAAAAATATGTTATTGTAAAAAAAATTTGATTCATAATTAATATTATATTTATTATAATAATTGTATTTAAAATATATAAGTAAATTTTATTTTAGTTTTCTTGTTTTATGATAATTTGTATATAAATATTTAAATTTATAAACCAACAGTGTTTATTATTTATGATAGAAAAAAATTTTTTTTTCAGTTTGTAATTAAAAGTGAAAAATGTCTTTGAAAAAAAATTTTTTTTGTTTAAATACATTAAAACAATTAGATGCATTTGCAAAACCACTCGAAGAAGTTCAAATAAAAACAGTGTGGGGTGGAATTGGTAATATTTTATTTTATAATATTATGAAAATATACCTAAATATTTTCAATTAATTTTAAAAATATATAATTAATTTAGTAACTATTATAATATAAATATAAATATTAATATTTGGTTATTGTGGTTTTTGTGTTTCATTTAATGTAATTGTATTTCAATAATTAAAACAATTAATTTAACTTTTAGTTTCCTTGATTTGTTTTTTAACAATTGGATATTTAATGATATCAAATATAATTGAATTTTTCGACGACAACCCTACTGAAGAATTATTTGTAGATATATCTCGTAATAAAAAATTACAAATAAATTTTGATATTATATTTCCAAAGATATCCTGTAGTAGTAAGTATATTAATTATATTTATTTTCTTTTATAAAATGTTCTAAATATATATATATATATATATATATATATTATATATTATATATGTACCTATTATTTTTTTACAGTTTTAACTTTAGATGCTGTAGATAATACTGATGAAATGCAATTACATGTTGATCATAATATTTATAAAAAGCGATTAGATATGGAAGGGAATCCAATAAGCATTCCTGAAAAATCTAATAGTAAAAATTAATTTTATTATTTATTTAGACGTTATTTTATAGATTAATAAATTATACCCGTGTAATATATATATAGGTATATCTGTATTAGGTATATTGTATATAACTTTATTTTTAAGCATAATTTCAAATCATAAATTGCCAATATCTGTGTTAGTTATATTATATTATATTATATATTATATATATATATATTATGGAAAGCCATAGATATCTAAAAATTTTGATTTTTTAAATTATTTATTTATTTATTAAAATGAACTATATATTTATATTTTAAAATTAGCCTCTAGACCTTTCCAATTTTTTATACTAGATGTAAATAGTACTATTTTTTTGTTTAGGTATTGGCAATATCAATATAATTAACGTAAGTTAAAATAATTATTTTTATATTTGTATGTTATGTATTTTTCATAATATAATTTTACTTTTTAGTCTACAAATACCACCGATTGTAAAAGTTGTTATGGTGCAGAGTCTTCAGACATTCAGTAAATATATTTGTATGATTAATAAAAAAATTATTTTAGTATATACTATTTATTTTTAGATGCTGTAATACATGTGAAGATGTTAAAAAGGCGTATAAGTATAAAAACTGGGTTTTCAATCCTTCTAATATAGAACAATGTAAAGGTAATTTATCTGAAATTAAAGAAACTCCTAATGAAGGTTGTCAAATGTATGGTACTCTTCTAGTTAACAGGGTTAGTAGTGTTATTTTCAAATATCTAAAGTAATTTAAAAAACAGTGTTTGAATTAAAGGGAGCGCTTCTATTTTTTTTTTAAGTACATCCCTACTAAATATTAAATATTAAATTGGTATAGTAGGTATATAAAAAGTAGTGTTAGAGAAATAACTAATTATTTTGAAAGCCTGATAATATCTACTTATTTTCCTCAATTCGAGCACTATTAGAAATATACAAATTAATACCTGTATTTATTAGGAAGTATACCTAGTTATAAATTAATGTTAAATTGACAAATAGGTAGTTCATAAAATGTACATTATTTATCTAATTTCAGGTCAGTGGAAATTTTCATATATTTCCAGGAATAAGTTATTCTATTAGTGGTATGCATGGTAATTATTAAACCATTTTTAAATCATTTATTTTTTTTTAAAACACATAAAAAGAAAAAAATGGAATATTATTTTTAATTTTTAGTTCATGATGTACAATCATATAATTTATTAGAATTAAATACAACTCATATTATAAAGCATTTATCATTTGGCCAAAAATTAGAATCAATTCCAAGTAAAAGTGTGAATCCCTTAGATTCAACAGAAAGTATTGCTAATGAAGGTAATGTATTATTTTTGTATTTAAGAAATTAAAATATCAACAATTTATTATTATTTTTTTAAATAAAGTATAAATTATTAGTTTTCGATCAGGTCACTTATTAATGAATTAAGATATACAACCTTCTAAGGTATATCTTAATTCACAATTCAGTCTATTTTAAAATTGAATAGGTATTATTTATTTTAAAATGAATATTCAATTTTTACTAATATCATAAGTATATTTATTATTCATATCAAAATTTCATAATTATACAAATAAGATATTGAAAAAAAAAAAGGTTAATTGTTAACAAAAACTATTGGAATTCTTTAAGCTATTCAGTCATGTTGAATAATTAACATCTAAGAGCTGCGCCAATTCCCATAAATGTACCAAAAGTCATGCCACTTTGTAACATAGTTTTTCCCATTTTCTCAACAAGTGTAATGCCTCTAAATCCAGACCTACATTGAAAATTTAAATGAAATATGTTGAACATTAAAAGCAAACATAAAGAAAATAAATTACCTGTAACTTGCTAAACCACCAAACAACATTCCAATTGTAATACCTATTGTGGCCCCCATCATAAATGAATTTGATATTCTATCATAACATGATGGTTTTTGCTGAATGCCTCCATAATAATTTGAACTTGGTACTGGCATCTTTTCGTTTTATTAAATTGACGATTAAAATATACAACTTTATAATTTATATATTTTAAATTTTTAACTTATATAGGAATATCTATCAAAATTTAATATTTTTGCCATAAGCCATAACCAAATATATTTATGTTATCTATATCTATGTTATCAAAATATAATTGTCTTTATCACAATATATTTTCATTCATCATGGCATTGATATCATATTCTGTGATATCATGTAATTCATGTTGTAAACTATGGGTTGTTACTACTTTTCCTATTTTATATATTATCGAATGTTTAACTGTCCAACGGACAATTTGTCATGAATTTATAACGTATACATTATTATTATAACCGACTATATGATTAATCATTATGTATTACATCGGAAAAGTTTCTTACATTAAACCATTAAAGTTATTAGATTACTTATTAATGTATAATTTAATTTGTTTTTGTTTATATATGACTAAGTTTTATACAACTATAATATTGCATGTTTGAAAAATATATTTAAAACCATTTATTTTCTTTACATTTTAATAATTTATTTGTGTGAAATAGTGCATGTAAATTTAGTATATTATTAAGAAAAAATAATTAATAATTTTGATTGAGGGGGGCCTTGATAGTTTTACATTAAATTTAGGGGGCCCTATAACAAAAAAGGGTTGAGAAGCACTGACCTAAACACCCAAATCTGACAGTACTTCGTTTAGAATTGTTTTTCGAATATAATGATTTATTATTGCATTCAAATTGTAATCATAATTCAACACTATCCTCTTTACACTTGTATCCCTTCCATTGCTTTTTTAAACTTCAAACAGTTACAACCATAAAAAAAAAAAAAAATCGTAAATGTAATAATTCACAATTAATTGGAACTGAGTTAAATAAAATGAATTTAAGCTTCAATAAAATTTTCAATATTTTTGAAAAATGTTTGTCAATTTTATTTAACATTATTGTAAAATATTGAAATATAAGAAAAATATAAATACTGTAAAAAAAAATATTGATTTTATTGAAATATCATCTTAAAACACATAAAAAAAATTGAGACTTGAGGTTTTCCTAATATTGCTTCAATAAAATTTTCATACCTTAAAAATTATCAATTTAATCAAACCTTATATACATTATACCTTATATATACATACTTTTTACGAAATATTCAGTCTTTTATTTTGTAGAAAAATTAACTTAATGGTTCCAAAATTTTACCACATATATATATCACCTATGTTAACGCCCAAGAAAATTTTCTAGTCTCTAATTTAAAAATTGCCTAGTTATCGTGAAAAATTGAAATCAAATTCATCAAAATTACAGTTTTTGTGAAAAATTTCATTTTTTTTTTTTTTTATCGCATAGGGTCAATTTGACCTAGAAAAGTACCAACTACATCTACTTTCCAACCGGAGACATATGATATTCGTGAAAATCGGAGCATTATTTTGGGTAGTAAAAGTGTCTTCAGACATAAAATAAAAATAAAAATAAAAATAAAAATAAAAATAAAAATAAAAGTAAAGAGACACATCATTGTAAAACCAATACATTTTTTGCTTCACTCAAAATCTAAAAACAATAAATTTAATATTTCAATATAATTTACAGAAAAGACGACCATGTTTCAATATTATATAAAAGTTGTTCCAACTATGTATCAAAAAAGAGATAATACAATTATTTTAACTAATCAGTTTTCAATCACAAAACATAACAAGGTAAGCATGTTATAGATATATTATTATATTTATATTAAACAAATTACTTACTATATATTTTATTTACTTATAGGTTTATGATAAACATAATTCTGGTATACCAGGGGTATCTTTTAATTATGAATTTTCTCCTATTATGATTAAATTTACTGAACGGCCAAGGTATAACATTATAATACATTAATATATTTATTTATAATAATTTTATTATTTAATTTAGGTTATTAGGACATTTAATTACTCAATTTTTAAGCATCATAAGCGGTGTTTTTATTTGTTTCTGGATTACACATATACTCATGTACAAAGTAAACAAATTGTACCACATACGCACGAAACATTTACCGGATAATACTAAATAATATATTACTTATTTGTAATAAGTTATAATATATTTATTCAATAAAATACATATTATACAATTAATATACATTTATATTATTTTTTTTTATAAAATTTTTTTTTTTTTGGACCGGTATAAAATTTAGGTTTACGTAAATTACTAGGTCCTTTTCTGATAATATTTTGTCTTTCACTTTTATGTTTTTCAGCTTTATCTGCCAATTTGTTGTACTTTTTATCCTAAAATAATAAATTATTATATTATAAGACTATTTTAAATTTTATGTTAAATAAAAAAAAACTTATTTAAATAACATTTTTGTAATTTTAAAACTAAGTAGATTTTATTAGTGGCATAAATATTGGAATGCAATTGCATTGAGGTCTTAATGTCAAAAAACATTTCTCCAAGTAGCAAAAAAAAAGGTTCTTTCCATATTTTTTTTCTTTTAGCAAACATAACATATTGAAAATTTTTAAAAAAATATGACGCATCTGATCTCATTCAAAGTTTATGTTTGTAGCAAAGCCACACCTTTGTATAGAAGTAGGCACTGATGTTTCTTATTTTAAATAAGATATAATTAATTATTTAATAAATAAATTTACTCTACTTAGAAATTAGGGATGGGCCGGTTCTTGAAAAATAATTTGTATCGGTTCTTGTCTGGTTCCAAAAATTATTCTTTCGGTTCTCGATATTGATACCCGTATTAGATTTTTTTTATTAAATATTTAATAAAATAAAGAAAATAAATTACTTACATTTTAAGATACATTAAGTGTATACAATGATTATATGACCAATTTCAAGAAATTGTAAATTTAAAACACAAAAAAATAAGTGTTTTTTTCATACAACAACAAATCGCTCTACTTATTATCAATTAAACCACAATGGTTTGCCACGAAAGCATAACCATTGGAAGTATATATGAGTATAATTGAAACAACATAAAAAGATACTGTTGATGATATACCAAAAAAACAAATAATTAAAATTGGTATAATTACAAAAAAATAAAAATAAGAATCAGCACCGATAATTAATCATAATAGAACAGGTAATTATCAACACCAAAAAACTAAGAACCGAAACCAACCTATCCCTACAAATAATAATTAACTGTACTAAAAACTACAGTACACAGATTTTCCACCTTTATGTATGTAAAATAGAAACAAAAAAAAACATGTAAATAACATTCAATTAAATATTATTTTTATAAATATAATATATTATGATTTTTTTTATTTACTTTTTGCACTGAAAATGTCAACTGTCTATTGCCACTAGATAACATTTTAACTGTATTGTAATTTTCTAAACGAATTCTTTCACCAATTGTTGCACTAAAAATTATATACATAACATTAAATGTAAATAAACAGTAATTTTGATTAAATATTGATATTTTATATTGTATATTACTCAGAGTGTGATAAGGTATGATTTGAATTAACAAATTCCTCATTTTCTTTTAGTTCATAGAATTTTGGACCTGTATGTTCATTCTGTATATTTAAATCATCACTTTTAGATTTTTTATATTCAGTCATAATTCGTTTCATTTTAGCTGATTTATATTCAGATTTTAATTCTTTTGTCCATTTTTCATCATCATCTGAGCTATATTCACTACTTTCACTAAAATTATTTGCATCTTTTTCTTCAAACTGTAATCAGTTATACATAATTGTATTTATTATAAAACTATAAAATAAAATAGCAATTTAAAAAAATTAAATATATACATCAACTTGGTCAAATTGTTTGTGAATCTGGCTTTCTAATTTTGATTTGTCTAATCGTTTTAAAACTGGATTTAATAATCTGTAAACATCATAATATTTAAAAATATATTATACATTTTTTCTTTGTCAACATAAAAAAAAGATGAGCTGAGACTCTTGCCACATGGGATACAGGTGTGCAAATCATAGTGTTTAATTTTGATTAGAATTTGAATGCAATGATAAACCATTGCATTCGAAAAACGATTCTGAGCGAAGTTCAGTCAGATAATGAAGGAATTGATTAACATTTTGATATTTTTTATGAAATATTTAAAACGCAAAATTTTATAACACATATAAATATAGGTAGACATATAGTACATAAATAAACACCCAAACATTTTTTCAAGTCTCTAATATTGAAATTGTGAATTGGTCGAAATTTCAGTTTTCGTGAAAAATGCTGTATTTTCGTTATTTTTTCTACCACTTAGAGTCAATTTTGAGAAATTCAAAATAAAAAAAATCACACATCATTGTAAAACCAATACATTCTTCGCTTCGCTCAGAATCTAATACATACATTAAATTCATTAATTAAATACAAAAATGTAATCACTTGTATTCTTCAGAATTTTTGTCAATTTGAAATTCTGGATTTTCAAATAATCCTTTAAACCGATTATCATTTAATATGCTAATGGTATTTTTGGATTTAGTATTCTTTCCTCTTTGTTTTTCATCATTAATTAATTTCAAAGCAAATTCTTTATTTATTGAAGGTAATTTCTGTTAAATATTAAAATTAATTAATGTCGAAGAAAACATTATTTATTTATTAATACAAATTATTTTTATTACTTGAACTTGTACACGATTAGTTCTTTCAGATTCAATTTTCTCTCGTATTTTTTTCATACGAAATTGTTCGTAAGCAAATGGTTCTATAGTAGATTTTGCTTTCCTATACAGTCTGATATCCACAAAATATCCATGCATATAAGCTTTTAATAGGTTGGTTCCTTAACAATTATTATTTAATGTTATATAATACTTATATGTACATTATTGTAACATTTAATACATTTTACATTACCTATTAAATGAGATAAGCCTAATTCTTCCAATTCATTTAGTGTTGCAAATTTATAATCATCATATACATTTTGTTTATTTGTTGCTTCTAATTCTACAACTAATGAATCTAAAAATCCACACCATTTCGGAGCCGGACCTAAACTCTGTTACAATCATAATTATTCATATATAAGAAATAAGTTTAGAAGTATTAAGAAATAATTATAAATAACTATATATACCGGTAGGTAGTAAGTCTGAATTTTTGTATTTTCATTTGCAATAAATAACATTCCTGTTTGAGGAACTACACACAGATTATTAAATTTTGTGATATTACCAGATTCAATAGCTGCAAAGAATTTTCCCTGGAAAATTAAATATTACATAATCATATTATTATTAAGTCAATTATTATTGATGTTGACAATATTTACAGTATTTTTATTCCATATTTTTACAGTAGACGAATCCATAGATAACACATTATTATCTTGAAATGCTAAATCTTTAATTGGCAAGCCAAATAAATGATCTTTAATCATAAATGGTTTATTAGAACGTATGTCATATAATAGTATTTGACCTACTGCTGTACCAACACCCAGGGTTAAATCATTTTCAAATTCCATTGAGGTCACAGAAGGAAATCCGTCACATCTATTATCAAAGATAAAATTATAAAATTAAAATATAAAATTATTATTTATACTTACATAATATTGGCATTATTAGCTACACAATTAAGTGCACAATCCAGTACACCAATACTATTACGGGTTCTAGGATCCCATGATTCAATTTTTCCTTCTTTAGTACCTATTAAAATCATGTTGTGAATTGGGTTAATACATAATTTATTAACTTCGTTGCCAACACTCGAGATAAATGGATTCAAAAATTGGCCTCTATCTAAATTCAATCTAAAAATTTCAGAACTGAAAAATAATAAAATTAACATTAAAATCAAAATGCATATATTTTTTTGTTATAAACCATTTATCTATTTTTAATTTTAGTAAGATTTAGTATAAAATATAATATTAGTAAAACCTGTGTCCTCCAATGATTAAGTCACATGAGGGATAATGATATTTCATATCACAACCAAATTTTGGAATACGTAATCTGTAATAATTTCCTTCTTGAGAATGTAATTCAACATAACGGTCACATTGTAAAATAGCAAACTATAAATAAATCATTAACAAATTTGAAATTATAAACAATATTTACAGTAGAATAATATACATACTTTTCTATAATCACTTGATAGTATTTCAAATGTAATTGCTTCAGAATCAAAACATCTTTCAAATTTCATTGCTAAATGATTAACATCATAACACTTAATTCTAGGCTTATAAATACCAGTAGCTAAGATATATTGTCCATCTTGCGTTATTTTTACTGTTGTACTTACACCAGGCATATCAAAGTCTTGTATTAATTCTATTCGTTTTTTTAAATCTAATTAAATAAAAAAAAAAAAAAATTGTAATTTTATATTTATTTAAGATTTTAACCATTATCTTCTATCTGTCATTTATTACTAGTTTTTAAATTTATTTAATATGTGTATTTAATTAATAAAAATGTGCATTCATCATTATTAAAAAAAAAAAAAAATTGTTTATATTGTAAAACTTTAATGTATTCAAAACCATTAATAGATATTTTACTTTATATTCAATCAAAGGACATAATGGATACGATTTAATGTTTTAATATAAACTCACCAGGATTCTTTTTTAATAAAGTTCTTTTTTTCCTTTCTGATAGCCACTAAAAAAAAATATACATAAATATAAATATATATATTACATTTAAAACCGCATTATTTTATTTTTGAAGACATGGGGTAATTTAATATTTTACATTTTTACAAAAATAATTTTTTTTTTTAATAATTTTATATGAATATATTTTATATGAATTTTTAAATGGCATTTATAATTAATATAATATATATATTAATATATTTCTAACACTAGGTATGTTTGAAACCTACTAATTTTAAGTATAATTTATTTATTTTGTAAATAATGTCCGAAGAGCAAAAGTACAGTAAATTCTTAAAATTACAATAGATATTATTTATACAATATGAAATGCAAGAAAAAACAAAAACAATCAACATTTAAATAAATAAAAACCCAAATCCACAAAAAATTTACTTTTATTTTAAGCAAATACGTATTTCGGTAACAAAGTTGCCATCATCAGTGCAAAACAGACATCTGTGTGTTTCATGTCTGTGTTTTGCACTGATGATGGCAACTTTGTTACCGAAATACGTATTTGCTTAAAATAAAAGTAAATTTTTTGTGGATTTGGGTTTTTATTTATTTAAATATATTATCCACAAGTCAATACTTAAACTATAAATAAAATCAACATTATTTTAATTAATTTAATAGGTAGTATAAAATTACAATTATAATACAATTTTAATTAAATTTAAAATTTTACAATTTACGTATGAATAACAAGCTAATATTGATTCAAATAAATAATTTAAATATTAACATTAAATTTTACTATATAATGAAGTATATTATCAAAATGGAAATCAAAATCTTTTAATGAATTACAAGATGATAACATACGGTCCAATGGTGCATTAATACTACAATTTTGGTGATGGAAAACAACCTGAAATGTCGCACAATGACGATTAGAGTGAGAAGGAACAATAAAGTTTATATTTGAAAGAATTTCTGGACAATTAATATTATTATTTAGTAATTTATGAATGAATGTTATATCATTAACTAAATGTCGTTTCTTTAGACTAAGAAGACAAAGAGAAACCATAAAAAAATTTAAATCAGTAACTGAACAGTTTTAGAAGCTATAAATCTTAAAAATTATTTTTGTTAATATTCAAATTTATTAATTCAAAACTCTGTTGGATTTCAAACTATACTATTACATTCTAAACCATAACGAACTAAAGAGCAATATAGAACTTTTAAACAAGTTAGGTTAGAAAATTTCCAATAATTGTGCTTAAGAAATCCTAGCATTTTCCTACTCTTTTTTAAAATCATATCCATATGGTCATTAAATAAGAGATTTATATTTATAGTTTGAGTATTGACTTGTGGATAATATATTTAAATTAATAAAAACCCAAATCCACAAAAAATTTACTTTTATTTTAAGCAAATACGTATTTCGGTAACAAAGTTGCCATCATCAGTGCAAAACACAGACTGACATTTCATGTAGTTGTTACCTTATTTCAACATTATTCAAATTTTTCTTTAAGCAACAATAAACACTATCTAAAAGAGGGCAATAATTAGTGCCTACTTACTGACACTATATATACATGTTAATTATTATTAACCAAATACCTAACTATAATTTTAAAATTTATTTGATGTAAATGTGAATTATTAAATACAATATGGCAAGACTCACTTCTGGCAGCGATTTTCCACAGCTTAGATTATATATTAATGGGTTGTCCATTAATATTAATGTATTTTACGATTTTACGTATGATTAAACATTAAGTGAACAGGTAAATTAAAAAAGAAAAATAATCAGTTATCACGATGAGAGTAAAGAGGTTTACATTTACGCAAACACAATATGCCTATAGCTTAAGTTATGAATTTTGGAAAGTAAAAATTCTTAAAATTCAAAATATTTAATTGGTATTTTTTTTCCAATAACTCAGTAGTTACTATAGTTGGTAATTTGGTACATTAGTTTAGTATCACAATAAATTAAAGTCATGCGTACTGCTTAATAGTTGGTATCTTAAAAAATTCAAAATGTTGATGTAAATGTAAATTATACATGCCTTTATCATTGAAGATTGAATTAACATCAATTTAAGGTTATGATAGAAAGTCAACATTTTTTCTTATCAATTAGAGATTAAAATGTTGAGTACTATTGGCTAATAATTTTTTTAAAATAAATCCTGACATGATTATTGATTTTACTATAATATTATTATAATTAATAATTATATTATTATTTTTATAGTCATAATTTCATATTTTCATTTGAAAAATGTAGATACAGAGGTACATTGTGCATTATTGCTTCAAATATAACATTAAATCGTGTGATGTATAATATATTATTTGTATAATGGTCAAACTGTATTCCCCTGTTGAACTGTTTACTCTTTAATAATTTAATCTATAACTTTTACTCTTTACTTCTTTTTTCTTTAGCTTTGTACTTTTTTTGTTCGTTATTTGTTTTGTTCACCAGTCGTCACCTTAAGGTTTTAAAATTGTATTATGGCCACTATCTTTTTTTGCGCCTCTTTATTTCTTGAATAACGGTAATAATTAAATACTCATAATAATATTTAACAATATTAATAAAAAAGTATTGCAAAGTTTTTTACCATTTGTCAATATTAATTTTAATAGATTTTAAGCTGAAAACACAATCGAATGACAGTTTTCACCTTCCAGCATCCGACCAGCTTTAAGTTTTAAGGTGAACTTTCTTTTAAGTCAACGGTTTAAGGTTTTATTATATTCTTTAGTATTAATAGGTAACTTATCATTATAAATTTTGATTTGTGTTTTTATTTTACATTTGAATTTCGCGCGATGACGTGCTGTCGTACTATACTATCATAGTATCATGATCCAAAATTATTATAATTATCAAATATTGATGAGTAATTTTATTGAGTATTAAGTGTCAAATATTATATATATAATTCTATATACTATATATATAAATATATAGTGCAATGGTCCGAGAAGGTTTTATATAGAAAGTTTAAAATTAATTATATCAGTAATAATAATAAAAAAAAAAAAAACATTTTTGTTTACATGCCTAGAAGAGACAAGCCCAATAATTTTTGAAATCGAGTTTAATAGTTCTAACAATTATTTTAAAGATTTTTATATTAAAATAAATATTATTTAATATTTTGAACAAACGTGGAAATAATAATGTAGGTACAATCAAAATCCAGTTTAAATAAATAATTAAATTTTTTGATAAATCAACGAATTTAAACTAAATACCTACTCGAATGTATTTTTGAAGTAATTGTTTATAAATGATCTAATAGTGGTTTCTAAGTGTTCTATGCTATATACTTTTAGTTTTTTGGATACCGATGATGCAAGTTCAAACAGTTCAAAATTCAATACTAGGTAGTAGAGATAGGTTTTTGTACCTTTCTAAATATCATAACGTGTTTTTAAAGTTTTAATTATTCCTTTTAACTAATCCTAGGTGGTTTTGAACAACAAATAGAAAATTATTATTTTTAAAGTTTAAACCACGTAGTTTACTTACCCAAAAATAACTCATGAAATGTACAAACAATTTTAAAAAAATTATTAAAAGATTGGTGATTAAACCCCTTGAAAATATACTAATTAAACATACTATAATATAAATACATATTAATATATATAGCGATAGATCACAAAATTATGGTAGATCGCTTGTAACACCATTCCTGATATTAATTATAAAACATTGGTAGAAACTAAAAAGTACCTTTTTAAACATAGTTTAAAAAATTATTTGGAATTTGATAATCGATTGTGAATCTTAATTATTAAGAAATGCTAGAAAAAACAAAGTTTAATTAATTTAGTATTTTTATTGAATGAATTTGCTATAATATAATTTGGTAGTTTAATATACTTTAAATATCATTAAATTACAAATATACAATGTACGTGTATACATGAAATAATACAGTTTACTATTTAATAATGATATAAAGAGCTTTTTTATGGTATTAATTATTTATTAATAACTCGGATCACAAAATTTTTAATTTTTATATTGAATATGTAGTTGTAAAACTATGTTTTCATCTTGAGAATAACGTTGAGGATAATGTTGTCATCCTCAATGTTTGACAAATATGATTTTTATGATATTAAATTAAAAAGTTATCAATTAAGTATCTACTTTTCTAAAATATAAAATTTACAATATAATTAAATTGAAAAATTTGCTTTATTTGTTATAATATTTAAAGTTGTTGATTTTTGTAGAGTTAAAATATGAGTTCACAAATTGAAGTAAAGACTGATATTACAGAAATCAATGATTATGACACAAACAATACTTATGATATAGTTTCAAGTACATCTAATTTAGAAAGTAAAAATAATCAATATTAATATTTTTTATATAATTTGTATGAATTAGAGAATATATAAATAGTAAAATATTTTTAATTTTTTAAAATAATATAATAACACAATTAATTTAAATTTAGCATCAATATCATCCACTGAAGATAATAATGATGATGATTCAAAGACAAGTGAATGTAGATCAAGTTCTGAATTACGTTCTCCTGATTTATCATATTCACAGTCAATATTTCACACTGAAGATAAATCGTCTAATTCTGAACCAAGAACTACATTGCAAACAATATCACGTTCACGATCCTCTTCTATTTCATCTATTGATTCATTTTCTACTTTTAACGAAATAAAACGTTCAAATACTTCTGAAGAGGACAACCAAATTATTAAAAAAAAAAAATTTAAAAATATTAAAATTTTATCTGATTCTGAATCCGAAGAAGAAAATTTGATTAATAATGAAGAAGGTCCAAATGTTTGTATTATATATTCTATATTAAATATAAAATTTATATTAATTTCAATTGAATTATTTAGGTCCAAGGAAGTCTTATTGAAGTATCTGATGACGATGAACAAAATGCAGAAATAGGTAGTTTAAATGATAATTTAGTACTACCAGAATTATCCGATGATTCAAATAAAGAGGATGATTCAATTGCAATATCCGGTACTAGTACAGATGATAAAATTATTGATGAATATGATAATCATAATAGGTAAGTATTATAACTGGTTCTCCAATGATCTGATTGACGTAGTATTCCAAGAAATGAAAGCTCATGCGCTTTATAAAAATACTCTTAATCCTGATGATTATCGTACTTTCTCTCGTCTTCGGGTACAATATAAATTTATGTCTAAGCAATGCTATAGGCTACTTATAAAAAATACAGAGACGGCTTTTTGTTCTAACCCCTCAAAATTCTGGGATTTTGTTAGGAAAAATAGGTCTAATAATTATATTTCTAATGTGGTGAAGCTAAATGAAATAAGCAGTTCAAACAATGAAGACGTTGCCAATTTATTTTCCAAACATTTTATATCTGTTTATTCAAGCGTTAACACTAACTATATTCCACCTTTCACTCCTAATTTGCCCCATGACCTCCCCAATAATTGCTTATTTTACTAGATCACCATATCCTTTCTACATCCCAATTTCCACCACAAATTATTCATATAATAGACCAAGGTTTAGGTTTAAGGTTTATGCGCCTTGCAAATGAGAACATCACTGATTCCACCTTTTTGTAATTAAATAGTGTTATATTAAATAAATCTGTATTGTATTGTAATTAAAATGTATATCTATGTGTCTACAAAATTGTACTCTGGGCTTCGGCCTGTTTTGTAAAATAAATAAATAAATAATATTTTATGAATGAAAATTGAATATTTAAATAAATTATTTTATACATTATTGTTTAGTGGTCAACCTTCAGATTTTGAACTTATGTTAATGAAAAAAAAAGAACAAACTTCGATGAAACGCCGAAGAAAGGATATTGATATTATAAATGACAATGATGATGTTATAATTTGTTTAATTAATAATATGAAACATGCAGCTGAAGTAAATATATTTAATAAAATTGTAATATTATTTAATATAATTTAAAATTGATTTAGTGTGATCGAAAATTAAATGAAGCTGGAAAACCAGCTATAAATAAAATTACTATGTTGCCTAAATGTTTATCTCAATTGAAGAAACATAACCTTATGTTAGCTTTTATTGAACACAATGTATTAAATGTATTCACTGATTGGTTAGCACCTATGCCTGATAGAAGTTTACCATCCTTACAAGTTCGTGAGTCCTTATTAAAAATTTTGGGTGATGTAAGTCTGAATAATGTACCGAAAGAAATATATTTTAATATTATATTATATTTAATTTTTATAGTATCCTCCCATTGAACAGTCTACTTTAAAATATTCTGGAATTGGTAAAGCTGTTATGTACTTATATCGGCACCCTAAAGAAACTAAAGAAAATCGTGAACGAGCTGGACGTTTAATTAATGAATGGTCACGTCCGATTTTCAATTTATCAACAGACTTTAAAGGTCTATAATAATTAAATAATGTTTTTCTTTTTTTGGTTATGAAATCTATTTAGTTATTATAAAATAATTCGTTAATTATTTTATTATTTTATTAAAAGCATTATCTAAGGAAGAGAGAGAACAGCGAGATTTGGATCAAATGCAAATTCCTAAATGTAAATCATTAAATGTAGATAGTACCTTACACGAAGAAGAAATTGACAATGATTACAGGTTAGTCAAAGAAGGTTGTCACCATTTATCAAACAAAAAATATAAAATCACAATAACAAATTTTGTACGTGAAAGTTTTAGTTTAACTCAAGGAATTATATATGCTTGTGTAAAATATTTTTTATAACAATGATTATTTATAATATAATAAATAAAATATAACTGTTAGGTTACACCTTGCACTAATTTTTTTATCAGAAAATACATTTTTTAATGCTGTATAAAATACATCAATATATTTTTATTTTTTTACACACTTCAACAATAATTTCCTGATAAATGTTTGGTGCTATCCAGTATTAATGTTATAATTTCCATTAGAAACTGAGATAAATTATTTACTAAATTTACCAGAGACCAGGGATCCCAACCTTTTTGTCATCGAATACCACCAGACACTTATGATTAATACGTGCATCACATTAATTCTAAAACTAAATTAGGAGTCACATTTTTATAATACCTATACATATTTATTATTTATTCATTTATTAACTTTTAATTATTTGATATTTATGAAAGAAAAAACAGCAAGGGAAGGGGATACAGGTATAAAGAGAATAGTGTTGAATATTGATTACAATTTGAATGTAATGATTAATCATTATATTCGTGAAAACGATTTTGAGCGAAGTTCATCAGATAATATAATTATGTACCGATTAAAATTTTTACATTTATCTATGTCTCTACGTTCAATATAAATAATTTATTATAAAATCCCTAAATGAGTCACCTGAATACCCAAATTTGACAGTACTTCGTTCAGAATCGTTTTTCGAACATAATGATTTATTATTGCATTCAAATTGTAATCAAAATTCAACACTATCCTCATTACACTTGTATCCCTTCTACACCAGTAACCCCTTGCCTTGCTTTTTATACTTTAAAAAGTAGAGTAATATACTAATATGAGAGTATACTTCTGTAATATTTTTAGACCTTAATGCCCAAAATTGCCAATTTTATCAAACATTATATACATAAAAACGAGAGTTTTACGAAATATTCAGTGCTACAATTTATAGACAAATTAACGTAAAAGTTCCAAAATTGTATTATATATAATATATAGATGTATAGTATCTATGTAAACACCCAATAAAATTTTCAATTCTATAACTTCAAAATTGCCACATCATTGTAAAAACAATAGTTTTTTTTTCGCTTAACTCAAAATCTAAAATTTTTATTACAAATAAACTCCAATGTTAAAACTATAAGGGTACACTTTATTGATATTGTTATAGAGATTATCATTATTTATATTTCTACAATTACAAATCCCATATCAATATTTATAATATTGAATGTAACAATTTCTTTGAGAACCACCTACGAGCTTCACACATACTATTACTGGTTATATTCTTACCAATGGTTGGGAATCTCTAATCTAGATTGCCCACTTTATATACATTTACAATAATTCTATAATTCTTACAGAAGTATGTCAAATTACTTAGCAAGAAACTCAAATCAACTATTTTATCAACATGTTTAATTAAATAAAATAGTTAAATTATCATTAAAATCATAGGAAACCTATAAGTTTCTAATTCTATAAGTATTAACAAATCTGTAGTACATTATTTAAATGGAATGAAAAATTGAATATTGCACATAATTATTCTAATATATTAATTTTGAAAATGTAAAATAAATAAAATACCTGGGTGCTGGGTCTAATTGTTCATCAAGGGTATCGATATTCATAACTTTCGGGGAGGGTCATGCATATTTTTTTGGATAGATATAGAAAATGAATAGTACTTTGTAGTTTGGTTTGGTATAATCAGTATATTATAGAATAATATTATATGCAATAATATAAATAATAAAATATAAACGTACGAGTATAATATATCTATATTAATCGAACATTAATTTTAAATTCCTTTTATTTTTTGAAAACTATTCCATAAAATTAATAATTCAATTTATATCTTTTATCTTTTATCTGTGAAGGCTGAGCATACATAAGTTGTGACTGTCATTGTAGATCTTAGCTATGTTTTACACGGCGGAGTGTACTAAATTACCTTTCAACAGTGTATGTTGTCAGAACATTGGTTAGGTTAGATTAGGTTATAACCTACATATTATAAATAATATAAAATATTGGTTATTCTATTATATAAATAATACATTTTTCAATGGATGGAAAAATTCACAAGTTTTTAAATTTGAAATATTTTGTTCTTCAGTGAGACTTGATTATAATTTTTTTATAATCCAAAAATCACACCATGACTTCATTTCTATTAGATTATCAATTTTAAATGATTAGGTATCATAATATATACATTTAATATACAAAAACACAAAAAATCCTGGGCGAGTTGTGCCTCCCACAAAAGAACACATTTTACTACATGCCTAAAGGAGATAGTATTCATTAAATGAATATTTTACATATATTTATTAATAAATATCTAGTATTTACTATTTATTATTTTGGTTATACAAGTGTTTTTTTATCTTGTTATTATACCAATATAATTATAATAAATTATCTTTTAAATATTGCCTTATGGCATATTATATTAAGTTTATAGATATTAGATAAGAATTGTTTCTCCAAAACAAGTTTAGTTTATACAATATAGTTAAATTATTTTGTAATTTAAAGAATGTGAAATTTTTGAATGTAACTACATATAAAAAAAATAATATATTAATTTTTTGTATTTTAGATCAAGAATTTTAAAACCAGGAGATAAAGGTTGGATTTCAAGAGCACGTGTACCAACTCCATCAACTAAAGATTACGTGGTTAGACCCAAGTCAATTACAGATGCTGATATTTCAAGAGTAATGATTCAGTTTCTTATTTAGAAATTTGCCTCAGAATTAAATAAAAAAACATTTCAGTAATTTTATGTATAATTTTAGACAGTGAAACGTCCAATGAATCGCTTTGAAAAACATTTGAAAAATTATATAGACAGTAAAAAAAATAATCAATCAAAACGGGCTGTTCCAATATCAATTGAAGGTCGAAAAATGGGATTATAATAACTATATTTAACTTTATTATATTTTTTTTATTAATCAATAAAAATGTAATTCAGTTTTTAATTTCTTGTGTTACATATCTAAGTTTTAACTACTATAAAGTAAATATTTTTAAATACATATGATGGATCCGTATTATGTATTTATTAAATACTTTTTTTTTTATCATTAGTGTTTAAGATTCAAAATTTATGTGTAATAATTTATATTAAAAGCAGGCTAATTAATTAGATTCCAAAGGTTTTGAAAAATATATGTAAATAAATAATTTAATATTAGATCAATAATAAAATAAACTGAAAACCATTATAAATAGATGGTTTATTTATTCAATGCAATTAAAATTATATTATAGATTTAAACAATTAGATACCCTGCATCAAAATCTTAACACATTTATACAAAAATTCTTTAACTTAAAGTTTTTCTTTTATAGTTTTTAATTAATATTTCATTAGTACAATTACTTCATATTGGTATTTAGATTGATTTATTAATGCTTCCTATTGTCCATAATGGTCTACCATTAGTAACTGCCATACATACTTCTTGTGCAGTCAGCCTATTACTACCATTAACTTTTAAAGGTTTTGAATCAGAACGAGTAGTAGAAATCTGTTTTGTTGTATCTGATGATGATTGGGTTGATTTAGTGGAACACAATTTAACATTAGGATTTGTAATAATAATTTTTTTTTGATTAGGATTACCAGATATAAATTTCACAAATCTTGGAGATTTAACAATATTTTTACCAATAGTTTTATTAATAGGTATCGATCTTCCTGGTATGTTAGTAATACCGAATTCACTTTTTTTAATATTTGTAGTAGTAATGTTTTTAGAAATATTGGAATTGGCAACATGATTTGGAGATAAAATTATACATTTTTTATGATCACCTAAACTAATAGTCTTATTTGTGTACAACTGTACTTGTTTACCAAATGTATTTTTAGATAAAACAGTTTTGGGTATTATTTTAAACTTAGGGATTGAATTACCTTTTATCAGGTTATTATTCATTGTTGGTTTTTTAATAATTTTACAGCCTTTTAAGAAATTTTTATCAATCAACAACGATTTCTTTTTGTTGTCATTGCTAGAATTTATTGTGAATGATTTATTTTCAAGACTACTATTGATCTGAAGTATTTCTTGAAGTTTTTTGGGAGTAAGGCCCATTTTACTTAACATATCAGTTTTGATTGTCTGAGGTGATTTATTTTTATCACAATTACTGTTTATTTGATTTGGTAATACTAAATTGCCCGACTGACGGTATTTTTCTAATAGAAGTAAATGATTAATTAATTTTATTGAGCTGTGGTGAGGTTTTAGCATTTCTTCAAATAATCTCTTGGTGTTTAAGTTCAGACGAGCCTTACATGTCCTGGATTTAACGGACTCTACATTTTGTAGTTGACCTGATTTATTTATTTTGGACATCAATGTTTTTGAAATAAAAATTGGATGATTCTTTAAGTTAAGTTGTTTCAAAATTGGTATAGCAATAGGTGGTATACAAAGAATTTTTTGTGTTGAATCTGTGAGTTTTGGCAAATTTGATATCAATGTTTTATGAGGACTAATATTTGTTGGTTTTAAAACCACAGATGAACTTGTAGTAGTACATTTAACATTGACTGGTAAAGCCGTATTCTTGTTAAACTGTGAAG